>JAHIAM010006710.1:0-28907 GCA_021605205.1 Aegilops longissima | reverse complement strand
ACAGGCAAGCCCACGGCCGGGTCGGCTTGATGGCCGCTAAGATCCCCAAAGAGCTCCCTTGGAGCCATTCAAGAACAAAGAATAAGACCCCGCAAGAGGAGCTTGCCGGAAGGCCACTCAGGCACAAGGAAAAGGCCCTGCAAGAGGAGCTTGCCGAAGGCTTGGCGGCGCTGAACCCCCTGCCGGACAAGGTTCTCACCGCGAGGCGCTTGCCGACGGGCGACCTCTCCATCTCCGCTTCCAGCTCACCCGCCAACGTGTCACCACGGGCTCTCCCAAGGACGCGTGGTCGGGCTGCGCCGCGCTGCCGAGAGTAGCGATAACAGCGCCGATAAGCTACCTTCATGGCGGATGGAGGCGCACTTGAAGGTCCCTCGTTACATCGTTTCGGCGACCGTGACGGGCATTGATGACTCTGTCCCTTGTCACGAGTTAGGTATAGGTTATCTAGACTGCATAAAGCGTGTACCAACCCATGTTTTTACCGCTGTAACCTTGTCTACTTGCTATATGTGGTAACCCCTTGTGCCTATAAAAGGAGGCCCGAGGGCAACGAGAAGGGGTTCGCTGGTTTCGGCCTAGCTCCATTTTAGTTCATCACATCCAGTTAGGTTTTGTAGCCTGCATTGCTCCCTAGCAAGAACACCAGATAATCCACAAAGCAGCAGAGGAGTATTATCTCCTGAGAGCTCAAGCTGGGTAAAACCTCTTGTGCGCACCGCCTGATCCGCTTATGCCAATCCCTCCGAACCACAAAGGGACCTAGTGTCTCAGAGGTGCTCGTGGGGCACGATCAGCTTCTCTCCCACACCAAGGTAGAGCAAACACCTTGGGGGTAAATAGGAGTGGTCAGCGGCCTAATCCGCCTAATGTATATCTTCCTCTCGATTACAACTGAGAGGGGTGGGGAGGTTTGCCATTGAACCCACCATGGAGCGATGTCTGATGACATTGTATTGCCGCCAAAAACTCTTCACTTTTTCTCTACATGTTCAACATGACTGTGTACAATATCCATATGCATAATAAAAAATATGGTGAGATTATGTAAGGAGAGCATGCAGAAATTTAGAGTGATCAGAATAACCAGTGGATCGACATTCCGCTTGAACCAAAATAGCCCTAATGGATCGATGTGAATGTATAGTAATAAGTGATGCAACAAGTGTACAACCCTTTGTCAGAGCCGTGTCAACCTCAAAGATCATTGGGTTGGTCAGAGCTGGAGGCAGAGGTGGCTGTCGGAGGTGTGGAGGAAGATCCGAGGAATCAGAGATCGCATCCGTGGCACCGCTCTATTGTGATGGATCGCTCGTGCTGAGCAGCTCCGTGAGCCGAAGACGCCAAGGCTAAAGCAGACAAGACAGACATCGTCAATCTCACGTGGATTCTAATAGCATCTCCAATAGATGATGTAAAATGGATGTAAAATTAACATCACCAAAACCACCGACTACAAAGTATGAGGTAAAAACTGTTGACTCGAACTTAACTATCGAAACTGAAATTTCATCTGGAATCTGAATGCTCGTTAAACCTGAACGCAATGGTAGCATAGAGGCACTTGACATGTAGTTTAGGAGGGCTCAGCTCATCTTCAACCTCACCTCGAGCCGCCACCACCACCGGCCGAACTGCTGCCGCCGCCGCCTCGAACAATCCGGCCGCCTGCCAGCCTTCTAGGCCCGCTGCCCCCACCTCGAACCCTAAGATAGATAGTGGGTACCTCTCCCATGAGCCCCGTCCTCCAGCAAGGTGGTTCTTCCTTAACTCCGCGAGCCCCCCAACTCTTGAAAATCGATCGACCCAAAATTTGATTCAACAATGAAGTGTGGCTTAATCAGAGCAGAACAGCAAGACGAAGCGAGGGGAGAGCAGCAACAGCAGACTGGGCGAAAGCAGCGATCGAAGAGAGCCGGAGCAGCAAAGAAAGTAGGGCGAAGCGAAGCGAGCAAGAGCCGGAGCAGCAAGAGCAGATCCGGCTAGTGGGATGCCGCCCCAAGGGGCCTCAGACCGGGGAGAGCCGCTGGAGATGCGCCAAGGGCGCCGCTTCAAGGTAGCTCGCCCATGGGGTGGGGATGGAGCACCGCCGGTGCTGGGAGGTCGAGTTAAGGAGAAGGTGCGAGCGATGAGTGTACAACCTCATTGGTGGCTCAGTAGGCCTCGGCTTCGCTCGAGGAGTCGGTGAGGATGTTGTGGTCGGGGAGCAGGTTAAGGCAGCGTGGGATGGAGCAGCCGCGATAGACAAGGCGATCATCGGAACAGCTCCTTGGAGGTGGAGGACGGGCGGCTGAATCAAGGGACGGCGAGATGGACAACGGATCCTCATCTCGGGAGGTGGATGAGGGACGCCGAGCTGTTGTGGTGGACGACGCTGCCGGGGAAGAGGCTCTAGCTGGGCAGCGTGACGGCTGGACGGAAGGAGGGTGGGGTTTCGGCCGAGCGGAGAGGTTATGGCGGCCTAGGATTTCGAATGGCGAAAAGGGGGCGATGGGAGGGGGTGAAGCATGACTTAGGGACGCGCTTGTCCAAAATGTAGGGTGTGTTACAAAAGTACCCCCACCGATTTGAACTAGCGGCCCTTTCGGCTCAGGGTTAGAAGGGGATTTCACGGTCGGGATTTGACACGAGGGAGTTTTCACAAGATTGTAATTTTGGGATAGCAAGCGCGGGTTGTGAAGGCGCCAGTGGAGCACGATATCTGAATTTTCGGGTATAACAAGACGCGAGTTGAATTTAGGGACAACCCTAACGTGGTAATATTGTACTTATAATGCACCAAATCAATTCGCACTTCCCACAACCAAAAAGAAAATGAAAAAAATAAAACTATTCACACCACACAAAGAGAGAGTCTTGCCCTGCTTTACTATACAAATGTTATTCAGTTATCTTCCTTCCATCTATATAGGGCCTAATGTGTTTTTCGATGCTAACTTTGACCAAATATTAGAGCAATGATATATAACATGCAACTTACACAAAGCACACCGTTAAAATCGTATGTGAAAGGTTCTTTCAATGATATAATTTTCACATCGTGCATGTCATGTACTATTAATCTTGTCAATAGTCAAAGGCGGTCTTAAATATCTCATTACACCCTATATAGATGGAAGGAGGGAGTATGAATCCATGTTATGTCCGATTAAATTTTTTCGCTTGCTGTATAATGCATCTAACCTACTCATACCAACATTTTAGTGCATTCCAAATGTCTATACTACCGCTGCAATTCGAACTAAATTTGATTTCGCTTTATTTCAATAAGAATCTACAATCATGATTGTTGCCAACTTCAACCATCATAGTTTCTTTGCTATCCGCCAGATATAAATCGGACGGCCTATAATGCAGGATGGCAGGCACACCATCATCAACAACTCGTTTTTTATAAGAGTAGAGATAAAATATATTAAATGTAGTATAACATGTTCATAACCACACCATGTGTATCACCGCATATATATATTCACACATGCGCCGGTTTAAAACACTATGATAAATTCTTCAAATATCCAAATTCGCTTTTATAATGAAGTATATATGATCTCTATTTGTCTTTTACACCCACACAACCCTCTTATCTTTGTAGATAGCGCTTAACTTTCTCTTGTGCACACCAAGATCCCTCTCACCCTCCCTCAAGATTCTCTAGCTCCATCGCAAATTGTTTTTCACTTTAGGTCTTCGGCTAGCCCAAATTATACGCTCTTTTTGAGGAATACCTGTGCAAGATCAACTTGTTATTCTCTCCGCCTGGCTGCAAATCTTTCCTAGGAGGGATGCATTAGGCTTAACAGAAATGGGCTTTAAAAATAATAAATGGGATGTATTTATAAAATCGGGCAGTAATTATAAAAAGATGCACCAAACACGTAAATTAGTTTATAAAATATTTATGGATTTTGAAAATATTAAATTTTCATTGTTGCGCGCAATTTTTTGTTGATTTTACGTAATACAAATTTATATTTAATCTCGACTAGAAATTTGGATAAAATATTTTGGATCCCATCAAAATGTGGGAAATTTTATTGAATTATGTCTTCAACGGTTGGTTGAAATTATTAATCGCTGTCCTAGCTAGAAAACGGGCTGTACTTTTAACAACCTAGAATGGGCTGTTGTAAATTCCATTAGAATTCAAAATGGGCTAAAATTTACAATACAAATGGGCTATAAGTTCTCCGCCACACTTGTGGGCCTACTAAGGACACGTCTCTAAAAAATAAGTTGACGACATGCAAGGCTTTGTCAACTTATTATAGTCAACACGGTTCTAGCGAAGTGGGTCGTTGGATGTCTATCCAATGGATGTCAGGCTTCTTCTTCAATCTCTGATATTCTTAGTCACAAAATGATTCCTCCCCGACATCTCGGGGCGACTGCTTCGAGGCTGACTCAGGCCTACTAAGTTGGAGCCGCACTAAGGCTTTTGGTCAACTTAGTCAATATAAACGATTCTAGCTTCAAAGGACCGTAGGGACGATGTCCATCCAACGGTCAGAGTGTCAACCTGCCCTCTTGGTCCAGCCTGCTCAGCAATGGTCAGTGTCAGCCGCCCGCCTCCCGTAATCACGCGAGGCCCCACCGCCTCCATACTACTCCCTCCCACCGCTGGCCGTGCCATCCTCCACTCACCCAAACCCATGTTATTATGTGGCTATTCCATAGCCTCACACCGCGGGCTTCGAACCAAGGAACCCTCATACTCCTCTCTCCGCTGGCTTCAATTTGTGTCTTCCCCGGCCTGCCGCCGCCTTCTAGGGCTCGGCCACACCATCGCCCGGTACGCTTGCTGCTGGTCAATACGGTCAACGACCGATTTCATCAAGAGTATCAGACGCCGGAGGCTGATACCGGTCCAGGTACGCAAGGAAGTGCCTCCTTATTACGCTGCCAAAATAATTATTCTCCAATCGACAAGAGGGACCTAACGGACGGCCACCTTTATTTCGCTTAAAACGCTTTCCTTCGACCGCTGGACCCACCTGGCTGCCACCGACGGCGTTAAAGCAAGCGCTCATTACACGGGAAAATAATGATTCCTCCACCCACTTTAGGAAACCTATCTGACGGGCCACCTATTTTGCAAAAACGTTGTCTCGATCGCGTATCACTACTATATAATTTTCAAGGCAAGGAAGTGTTGGGCAAGAAAAACGATTCTCGGATCGGCCGGGACCCACCAGCTACATCTTCGCAGTAAGGAAGTGCTCGATACCGGACTCACTCAGTCAAGGCATGAAAGCATTGCCATTCGTCGCGAACGAGTACGTACATATATCGGTTGGCGTAGAGGGCCGACGTCGGGCAGAGGTTTCACGATGTGTACACGCCGTACGCATAACGGCGGGGGTCTTGAACGCCATTCAGAAGCACGTATGGTCGTCTCTAACGCCTACCGCAAGACAATGCATGCATGGTTGTTGGAAAACGGAGAAACAGCATTGCCATCGGTTCGCGGGACAACCGTCGGGTCGAATGGAATGTGGTCGTATTCATCGTGAGGGCTTGGATTAACAGGCGATGAAACGAGGTACGCATCGCTGCACGAAGAGGAAATGCATCTCCACGCTCGGAATGGGGTCCGCTGATCGAGGGTGGTGAAATTAAACGGAGTTCAACTCCTACGGCCAAACGGGGTCCTATTGATCGAGGGTGTGGCGACAAAACGAGGAAATGGACTTCCTACGTCAAAACAGTTCGCTTGATCGAGGTACATCGCAAAACGGACGAAACAAATTCCTATGGTCGTAAACGGGTCCTGATCGAGGGGCGCATCGCAAAACGGATTAAACGGACTTGTGTTGGAGCGCCACTTTCGTCAAATCGGGTCCTGCTTCATCGGAGAGGGTGCATGCTGCAAAACGGACTCCACGGATTGCTTCATTGATACGCTCCAACGATCTATAATTTTATAATTTTGATTCATCATGCTACTTTATCTACTGTTTTGAACTATATTGGGCTTTATTTTCCACTTTATATTATTTTGGGACTAACCTATTAACCGGAGGCCCACTCGTAATTGTTGTTTTTGCCTATTTCGTTTCAAGAAACGAATATCAAACGAGTCCAAACGAATGAAACCTTCGAAACGTGATTTTCACCGAACGTGATCCAGAGACTTGGACCCTACCCAAGGAACGAAGAGGCGGAGGGTGGTGGCCCCTAGGGCGCGCCGCCTCGGCCCCCGTTGCTCTCACCGACGCACCTTCCTCCATATATACCTACGCATCAAACGATCGTAACAGCAGCCAAAAACCTAATTCCACCACGGCAACTTCGTGTGTCCACGAGATCCCATCTGGGGCTCATTCCGAGCTCCGCCGAGGGGCATCCACCACGAGGGCTTTTACATCACCATAGCCCTCCGATGAAGTGTGAGTAGACTTGCACTTTCGTCCATAGCTAGTAGCTAGATGGCTTTCTCTTTTGGATCTCAATACAATGTTCTCCCCTCTCGTGGATATCTATTCATGTAATCTTCTTTTTTAATGTGTGTTTGTTGAGACCGGGAATTGTGGGTTTATGATCCAATTATTCATGAATAATATTTGAATCTTCTCTCAATTCTTTTATGTATGATTGGTTATCTTGCAAGTCTCTTCGAATTATCCGCTTGGTTTGGCCAACTAGATTGGTAGTTCTTGCAATGGGAGAAGTGCATATTTTGGTCAATCTTATGTGTCCTTACCTAAAGGATGTAAAGGTTGTGCACGCATTGTATTGTTGCCATCGAGGATAACAAGATGGGGTATTTATCATATTGCATGTATTTATTCCTCTACATCATGTCATCTTTGCTTACATGCTATTTCGCTTTAACTTATCCTAGATGCATGTCGGATAGCGGTCATGAGTGAGTAATATAGTAGATGCAAAATTTTCGTCTACTTGTCACTTGACGTGATGCCTATATACATGATCATACCTAGATATACTCATAACTATGCTCAATTATGTCAATTGCTCAACAAGAATTTGTTCACCCACCATAGAATATTTTATGCTTTGAGAGAAGCCACTAGTGAAACCTATGCCCCTAGTCTATTCTCATCATATCAATCTCCATCACTTTTATAATTGCTTTGCTTTTACTTTGCTTTTCACTTTTCACTTTGCATCTCTATACCAAAATACCAAAACTATCATCTCTATCGATCTCACTCTAAGGACCGTGAAGGGATTGACAACCCTAATCGCTTGGTCATAGTAGTTATCGCTTTGTGCAGTAGGGACTTAGCGTGGCCTCCATCGGATTGATACCTTGGTTCTCAAAAACCGAGGGAAATACTTACACTACTTTACCGTGATCATCCTATCCTCTTCTGGGAAATCCAACGCAGTGCTCAAGAGGGCAAGAAGAATTTCTACTGCTGTCAGAGTTTATGCAAAAGTCAACATACCAAGTACCCATCACAACCTTATCTCTCGTGATTACATTATTTGCCATTTGCCTCGCTTTCCTCTCCCCCACTTCACCCTTGCCATTTTATTCGCTTCTCTTTCGCTTGTCTTGATGTCTTACTTAGCCTGCTTACTCGCTTGGTTGAAATAGTTGAGTATTTATTCCAAACAAAGAAGCCAATATCTATGGATCCTCATCCGCTTGCCAATTTTTAATAGATCCAATTATGATGAACCAATTCCTAGTGATTTGATGCACTAGATTATCTTTATAAGGTTTTTGCCGAACCGTGAAGTGACTCATAGATAGATTTTGGATAAAAAGCATGATTGCAATTATTTTATTATAAATTATTTGATGTCAATTATGCTAATAAGATGCAAACCCCAATTAAGCTTGGATGCTAGTTTTGCTATGTCTACTACTTGTTGCAATGATCATGATTGGGGTGATTCTTCTTATGATCTTGAAAATTTATTTAAGCCCCATGATGAATATGATATTGATAATATTGTTTGCAATATTATTGAAAGTGGGTTCGAAGAGTGTCAACTTTAGATCCCACATATTTGGAGAATGTTCAATCTTATGAAGTTTTCGATAAAAGTGGTTTGGAAATGACTTTAGTTAATGATAATCCCACTATTTTGGAAGAGTATCAACTTTGCATGCATGTGGATCGTTGAGAATATACTTTGTGATAGCTATGTTGTTGAATTTTCCTATGATCTTACATGTAATTATGAGAGAGGAAAATATGGTTATAGAAATTTTCATGTTACTAAATTACCTTGTTATGTTGAGATTGCTATTGTTCCTTTCGCTTCCTTGTATATGCTAGTTTTTGCTTGCTACAATTTGTTTGCTCATAATATGCCTATGAATAGGAAGTATGTTAGACTTAATGTGTTTGTCACATGTTTTATGATGCTCTTTGTGCCTCAATTTTGTCTTTCTTGTGAGCATCATTAACTAAAGGTTTAGCTAAAATGCTTTAAAGAAAAGCGCTTGGGAGAGACAACCCAATACCTTGCTGATTAGTAATAAATAATCCATCTAGCCTCTGTTTAGATGTGGTTTTATGTTTTAATTAGTGTTTGTGCCAAGCTAGACCTATTGGATCTTCTTGGATGATAGTTATTTGATCTTGCTGTAATTTCCAGAAACTTTGCGCTCAGTGCCCGAATTATTAAAAAATCACCAGAACACGATAAAAATATTGATTCCAATTGCTGCTGATCAATAAACAAATTTTCTAGGTCGTCTAATTTTTTATAGATTTTTGGAGTTCCATAAGTTTGTGTTAGTTAAAGATTACCACAGACTGTTCTGTTTTGACAGATTCTGTTTTGTGTGTTGTTTGTTTATTTTGATGAATCTATGGCTAGTAAAATAGTTTATAATCCATAGAGAAGTTGAATACAGTAGGTTTAACACAAATATAAATAAATAATGAGTTCATTACAGTACCTTAAAGTAGGCCCAAGAGCCATTTGGGCCATCCAATATGATTCTAGCCCGCTTTCACTCGCGCATGTATGGCCCATGACGCCTTTTCGCCAATATGAGGCCCTATGTAACTCTTGGCCTATTAGCGCCCGTGGTGAACTGGCCCATAATGAACAAAGGTATCACTTTACACCCATTAACGGCCCGAGGTGAAACTGGCCCGTAATGAACAAAGGTATCACTTTATACCCATTAATGGCCCGTTATTCCATTGGGCCGCTTCAGCCCATGTTATCTTTCGCCTTCTCGTGAGCCCATTTATTCTGGGCTCATTTCAAAGATTCGCTTACTTACGGCCTCATCGCTATTTTCTTCGCTTAGGGCCAAATTCAGCCCGTGGTTATAGTCGGCCCGCTTGTGGTTCGTTAATACGCTAATGCTTATAGCGCCATCAAATACGCCTATTAACGATGGCCCATTATGGTCGGCCCATGAACGGATTTATTCCAACTCTAGCCCGCTTACGGCCATAATGCGTCTATTTGGCCCATGTTTGTCTAATCGATCATACTACCCGATAAGGCCCATTGATGATACGGCCCGCAGAAGCCCATTGTTTCTACGGCCCGTAGAAGGCCCATTGTTTCTACGGCCGTAGAAGGCCCATCGTTCTATGGCCAGAGGAGGCCCAAGGTCACTATAGTAAATATTAGCCCATGGTTATTGTGTCCTAGTTTTAAAAATAGGTTATTGCAGCCACTAGCAAACCGCGAAAAAGAACCGCAATGACTACAAGCAAACAAATAAACAAGACAACAAGGAAATAAATAAGCAAGCAACTAACGCTAGGCTATCACTATTATTACACATATCACATCCACTGGGCATCAAAGTTCGCCACCAAGGCAAATATAGGGAACAAAGCAGATATCATATACATCGGTTGTCAAAGTTGGCGCATCACCGCAAATAAACACCGTAATAAAACAAATCCAGAATCGAAACCACTTCAAGATCTCAAGCAACAATATCCTGGGTACCCATAATGTCGGCAAGATGCTTAGCAAGCTTATTAACTTTCTTTGTTTGGCGCTTAAATCCTCCAAATATTGTCGTTGCACCGTAAAGTATGCATATGAATTCTGCAGGACTTCCTCATCCCTTCACCTTCACAAAGACATCTGATCGATGTCTTTCAACTTGAAGTTGAGACTCAAGAAGACGAACTGATTCAGCAATGAAGTTCAAGAGCTTGTGCCAGCAGAGTGGCCAAGAATCAACACTACATCAAGACAGACTTTTGGGTTCCTCACCGTCACAAGATAGTTTTATCAGCTTTCTTGGAGACCAACAGGATGTCTCACTATCTTGAACCTTATTCATTATTTCCTTTACCATTGATAATGCGGTATTATTCTCCAATATTTTGTCCGCATTCTAAAAGAGAAACAAGGCATACATCACATATTTACTATGTTGTATATGAAACTCATTTTGGTAAATGAGTTCAAGAGTAAAGTGGATAGGATAACAAAGATGAAACAAACATATATCTATGTACCATGGTCACTTTATGGTCTATATCATTCTAGTTTTTGTTGCCAAATCAAGATAGAGACACAGCTCAAATAATATTTGTTCAAGACAAAGCGTATAGATGTAATATAAGTGTGGGTAACTATAGAGCAATAACAACACTTGTAATGTGCATGACATGAGAACATAACTGTTTATTCAATTGAAACTTAAATCAACATAGAGCAGGTTACAACAAGAAATCAGCTTAAAGAAATAGGTTTAAAACATACCGCTATGCCATTGGAGTTTCAATTCCATCCTTCAAATTTGAAAATAGTTGGTATAAGTAAATACAAGAATGCAACAACAAAGGAGTATGAACCATAGCTACGTAACCCCGACCGAGAACAAATCTTCTTCTCCTTTAAGCGCTGAGTTGGGATTCAAGTGGTGGTCCTCGTGTTGGGCAATCGCAGTTCCCTTACTAACTCGCCGTGTTTGGGTGCTCGTGGTGAGACGGTGTTGTGTCAACTGAACCGGGTTACTATCTCGCCGGTTAGTTAGAAGGTGTAGCTGGTTCTCTATCCAACCGGTAGGGGTACAATCATGAGAGTCTGGTTATGTGTGGTGGATCTGGTCCTTGGGCAAGTACAACCGTGGTTCTATCTGCATCAACCGGTAGCACTATCTTTCTCAAGATCGTGTTGTTACTCCCTTAGATACCGCCATCACGCCTCCAATTCAAATGACTGATAAACAAGAAAAGTAATTGAAAGTATAGACATTGTATCATAGACAGTGCAATGGATAGTGGGGAATAAAAGAGGGCATGAAATAATTCATATTTATGTTGTCTAACCAAACAGGATAGCATGACACAATTTCACATATATGATGGCTAACTAAACCGGATAGCATGACACAATTTCACATTATGATGGCTAACTAAAAAAGATGGAAAGACATAGTTCAAAATATGGGACTATGTAAACAGGATGACATGACATAACTATATAATGTGTTTATTAAATAGGTTGGCATGCCATAATTCACATACGTTCACGGATAGAATGCCATAATTCAGAATATGATGACTGTAAACACTAAACAGATGAGATGATATAACTATATGATGTCTTTATTAAATGGGTTGCCATGCCATAATTCAGATAGATGATGTGTATGTACTATGTAAACATGATGGCATGATATAATTCAAATATATGATTTATATAGTAAGCAAGTAAGCGATGGCAATCCATATATGATGTAAAAACTAAGCAATGTAAGACAACATACTTGACATGGGTAATATAACCTCGCCAAGTTTAAGAATAGACCTCATGGGGAAATAGGACTGGTCATCGGCCTTCAATCCTCCTTCAGGAGCTCTTCAGAATCAGCAATATGTCCGCTTCAAAGAGTAGCATTGTCTGCTCAATACCTTGTTTTCACTCCAGATACTTCCATCACCGCTTAAATGGCCGATGCACAGTGAAGAGTAGTTGAATATACAAACGCTGTTTCCATAAATGGAACACGTAATACAAAAAATGATAGCATGATATAATTCACATACATGATGATTGGCTAAACAGCATGGCATTGCATAATTCACATATATAATGCCTTTGCAACAAGATAACATTGTATAATTCATATATATAATGTCTTGCAACAAGATGGCAATGCACAATTCACATATATGGTAATTAGACACCTAACAGTGGCATTCACACAAAGCATGTCTAAACTAATCAAATGACATAGCAATGCGAGAAACCATACGCACGATATGCGCAACATAACCCCGCCAAGTTAGAGCATACACCTCGGGGATAGGACTGCTCATCTTTCTCTCAATCCTCCTCCGAGGAGCTATCCGAATCAGCGAGATATGCGCTTCGCAGATAGCATAGTCTGCTTTGAAGACCTTGTTTTACTCCAGAATTTGCCATCACCGTGTCAAATGGCTGATGCACACGAAGAGCAGTTGAATGTACTAACATTGTTGACAAATGTAATATGTAACACAAAAAGGATGGCCTGATATAATTTATATATAAGATGACTGCTAAGGTGATGGCATTGCAAAATTCACATATATGATGTCCGGCTAAACAAGATGGCATTGCATAATTCACATAAATGATGAATAAACTAAATGATGGCATTCACACAAAGGATGTCTAAACTAAGCAAATGACATATTTGATGTATAAAGTAAGAAATGCAAGACACCATATGCATGATATAACCAACATCAAGATGCCAAGTTAGAGCGAAGACCTCGGGGGTAAATAGGAGTTGTCTTCCTTCCTAATCCCCTGTAATGATATCTTCCTCTCGACACAATCCAAATGCGTGAGGGGGGCTGCCTTTGCGCCTACCATGGAGCGACGCTCCATGAAATTTTATTGCCACGCAAGGCTCATCTCTTTGATCTACATGTTCAGTTCCATTGTTTACAATAACTGTCATGCATAGGAATAAAACATAGTGAGATTATGTAAGGAGTGCATGCAGAAATCTAGAGTGATGGTAGCAACCTGTGGATAGACCCAAAACCAATAATAGCAAAAGATAATGGCTTCAGCTTAAAAATACAGATAATGGCTTTTTACTGCTTGTTTCCCACCCAACATGAAACTCATAGTAGACACCGAGATTAACCAGATAGTAGATAGATACTATTGATAGCGCCCCGATATGTACCGCACAACCATTTAAAGACTCAAGTTTGACCATTAGTTTGGAGCCGACTCAGTAGTCTAATCGGTGAACAGGACGATAAAGTAGCATGTAATATTGCGATGCATAATGTAAGCAGACATCAAAGAGTGCGACTTCTCTTGCGGACCCGTAGTCCTCGAGGTCATCTGCTCATAATGATGGTAATGTAGTTTTCATATGCCAAGAAGGGAAGAAGATCCGAGGCGGCGAAGACAGTCTGAGGCCGGATCCTCGTCAGGCTGGACCCTTCGTCGTTGGAGCAAATTGAGCTGGGTGGACGACGGCGCAGCAGGAGCGGGACAAACCACGCAAGGTTTTTGACAACTATCTGTAAGAGAAGTAATTCTGTAAGTGCTCGCTTGAATTGGAGGATTGCAACAATGCAGGATAGGAAATAGACAGGATAGGATAGGAATGCACGGCAAAACATGGAATTTAAAAACACAGGATTTCGCCAACTGGGTGTTTGATTCACAACAATTGAAGATCACAGGATGCAAAGAAGCATGGTGAGATTAAGTCAAACCACAAGAAAATGTACGGTTATAATGCTATTATGCTAACTATCTCTTAGTCTTCGCTTCATGAATAAGAATTTGAAAAGGAGGACACGTGAAAATTAAAATTCCTATGTTTTTTCTTTCAAGGAGACACTAAAGGAACAAACCGGTGCTCAAGTGGACAATATATATAACATGTAGAGTAAAAAGAGATGCAACAAGTGTACAACCTCTTGGCGGCTTTCATGTCGATCTCAAAGTGATTGGGTTGTCAGGAGGATGCTCCGCTGACTTTGCTGTTTGGAGGAGGGGAAGAAGATCTCAGCGCCCGGAGATGGAGCTCGAGGTATCGCTCCATGTGATGGAAGGTTTCGCTGCTGGAGCAGCTCGTGAGTTGTACGACGCCGAGGCTGAAGCAGACAAGAGAGACAACGAACAACGTTAACTCTGAGTGGAATTCTAATAGCATCTCCAATACATGACGAAAATACATAACCACAAAGTGCTAGATGTAAAATACATCAACCGCTTCATCTCTCGAACTTAACCGTCAAACTGAACTTAACCGTCAAATCGAACTTAACCGTCAAAACTGAACTTAACTGCTGAAACTGAATTTTGTTGTCGAAACTGAATTTTGTTGTCGAAACCAACGCACTAGCAAGGTGAGGTTACACGCCGGTCGATCGACTTTTTCATCTCTCGGTCACCGATTTTGCAGCCGTTGATATGAAATCAAGGGCCCGCGGTTCATCTTCAACCTCCACCACCCCGAGCCGCCAAGCACCACTGCCAAACAGCGCCTCGTCACGCTGTCAAGGGCCGCGGTGTAAGCTGCTCAAGGCGGGCGGTGTGCTCACGTCAAGTGCCGCCGCCTACCTACCCAAAACACTCCTCCGCCTAGGTGTGTAAGTCATCTTACGAAAACCAAATAATCTCAAACACTTAGGCGCTGTGCATTAACTTCTACCTCGCTTTCTTGTTTCTTGACATATCAACCAAGAAGAGATAAAGAGTGTGCATGCTTAATGACTTGATACTATCAAACACGACATGCAAGGTTAGTTCATTGCATGCAATACTATTAATTAGCAAATAAACATTAACGCTTCTCCTTTTCCTCCTCCTTGGTCACCGTGTATAGCCTAAGATGACTTACTCACCTAGACGGAGGAGTAGTTCCCATCAAGATATAATTATGATGCTTCGCTTGTTGGTGTACTTTTCATTAATTCTTATTGACAATTGAGATGTCATTGCTAACCCTTTTTTATATTTTTGGAAACAAGGATGCGGTTCCATATCCGTGCATGTCTTCCTAAATTTTAGTGGAACTGCACAAAATTGATGGCCATTGTTGTTCCGCCATCGCTCCTTCTCGCCACGTGGTTCTTCCTTCCTCGAGCTTGATTATCGAGAAGAAACAGACCACAAAGTGAGGATTTGTCGAACTTCATAGGTGCCTCACCTAAACTTGATGCCAAATGGATGATGCATCACCACAATGACCTATCGATGCTCATGGTTGCACCTCATGGTTGCGCTTACCGGTGAAGCCGATCGATTTTCAATGAAAACAAGCTATCTTCCATCGCTGTTTTTGCTTGTTACGCACAAAGATGATATCCTTCGCGGCTCACCTTGGTTGCGCTGGAGACACAATGCCTTTCACGTTGGTGCAATTTTATGACACAATTAGCTATGAACCAAATGTTTCTCAAGAAGGATCGACGCTGGTACTAAGAGCATAAGTTTTGTATTGATTTCTAAGCCTTCTCACAACTTTGTCTCCAGCCTCCCTGTAATTTTATTTGTCCAGCTATTAACTTTGATTTAAAAATGGTGTGGACTAAAACCCGGATGGACGAGTAGCCTCCATTTTTATTTACTCCGATATTAGATTTGATCAAGTCAAACTTTGTAATACTCTCAAACCTTTCCGATAATTGAAATTAAAATTTTATTTGTACACACTCTCACACGCTTCCGATAATTTGGCGATTTGTGGTTGTTCACTTAAGGGAGGGTAGTGTACCACACGTAGGACAGGAAGTGCGACTAGGACGCTGTGCGTGATCATTAGTTCATCGAAGTAGTACTAGTTTTCTTCACTATACATTAAATAAAGAGTTTCGCTTCAGACTTACACAATTTAAAATGATTGTTATGGAGAGAATAACAAAACCACTCCACTATATATTAGTCGATACACGAGAGTACTATATGGACGCAGCTTCATTGATTTAGTGCACTGCTTTTGGGTTTATGACAGGTGGGCCCAAAATGTGGCTGGCTCACCACATACAACCAAAAGCAGGTGCAAGGAAGGCACCGGAGCTCATCTGCATTACAAGAGTATATATATAAGCTGGAGCCTCAGCTTGTTCGCTAGGGTTTGCACTTCCACACGCCGCCAAGACTACATATATGTTACACGCTGGAGGCTCAGCTGCTCATTTGCTAGGGTTTGCTATATTCTCGCCTCACCCTCTCTTCACCAGATCTAAACAAGACCATGCTGGCCTCTTATCTCTCTCTCCCTCACACCGGTGAAGGAGGCGCTCAGATCCCGTCAGACCGGAAGGGAGGAGGTGCATCGTTCACTTTATCGCTTTCGGCGAGGGAGGCAATCCACCGCCGGCTGTGTTGTTCTTTCACCCAATACCAGGCGAGAGGGCCACCGACCCTTCTTCCTTGCCGCTGCATATAGTGTGGGCAGATCCGCCTCCTGCCAAGACGCCTTGCCACATCCCGACTTAATTCTAAGGTATAAGTTTTTGAAACCGCTGCTGTTTCTAGCTGCATGTGGATCTTTTTCGATCTCAGAGTCAAATCTAGGTCTTGGTTCAAAGAGGAAAGAAGGGTGCGTGGGCTGGAGCAAGAATCTAGGACGGGTTCAATGAGGAAAGGAGGGGTGGAAAGTAGTATAGACTGCTATCCGCCGCTTTGTAGGTCGTAAAAGGAAAAAGGGGTAACCCAAGACACACATCTATAAGGAACCGATCTTTTGTTGAAAAGGGAAAGAAACTGGGGGTCGTAGTTTGTGTAGGACTAGATTTGCTACCTCACATAGGAAAAAGGTTCTAAGAGAACAAATATGGGACCAACGCATATATGTTGCTTGGCTACATACTCGTGATCACCCATTTATACGCAGGATTTATTATGGTGCCGGCATGTCCCATACAGCTATTTTGCTGTTGTTAATCTAAGAATGCCGCCGAAAATTGAAGCAATGCCACTGTTAAAAGTAAATTACATTTTTAACTAATGTTGTTTCAAGAGAATGTCTCATAATATGAATCAATGCAACTGCTTTAGAAATGCTACTATCCTACTTTGTTTTCCATCCAAGATAAGTTAGATGCTTCTTTCTCGTCACCGCTTGTTTCATCCTCCTTTATCGCAAGTAATTGTTTTTTTTGCCTCTCATAAAACAGGGTATCGACTCAACTTGTTGCTATTATGACATTTTGCTTCGCCACTCAAACACTTATGTTTTAAGAGTGTTTTGTGCAGTTCAAATTGAATGTCACACCGTGACTTTGCTTAATTTTTGTGGAACTGCACAAAAGGAGATCGAGATTTGTTTCAGCCTTCGTGGCGAGTTGTTTCAAATCTTGGTCTCATCCACATGATGTGCAAGGTGCTTTGAGATGTTGTGCTACTTGTTTTGGTACTATTTTAAATAAATGTTGAATTGAAGCTATTGTATTGCTGTCTTTTCCCATTAAGTAGTGAACAAAATGGGACCAACCTGCACATGATGCTTGTTGCTTTGTTACAACAAATTCAGCATCACCCCTTTATAAGCCAAGAATTGATGCCAATATTAGAATTAACTATCAATCTTATTTCAAACTGCAACACTTGTTAGGGATTGGCGGATTACCATTTTGTACGCATGTTTCATCCTCCTTTATTAGCCAAGAATTGATTCCTTTTACCTCTGCTTAAACAGGATATCTATTCAACTTGTTGCTATTATGACATTTTGCTTCGCCACGCAAAACACTTTGCTTGATTTCAGCGTAACCGCACAAAACGAGATTGGATTTCCTATTCGTGTTGGCAGATTCAGATTTTATCCTGGTGGTCTCATGAAAGGTCAAGACAGCCTTCATCCACATGATTGTGCAAAGGTGCTTTGAGATGTTGTGCTACTTGTATTGGTACTGTTTTAAATAAATGTTGAATTGAAGCTATTGTATTGTTGTCTTTCCCATTAAGTAGTGAACAAAATGGGACCAACCTGCATATGATGCTTGTTGCTTTGTTACAACAAACTCGCGATCACCCCTTTAAAAGTAGATGGAAGCACATACCGTTGTTGCGCCACTTTCCCTCGAACTGTTTATGCTTTTCGCTAATCTAATGTCACCGGTAAAATTAAGCAATGCCACTCGTAATTAATTAACTATCAATCTTAGTTCAAAACTGCAACACTTGTTAGGAATGGTACTATCCTCGCTTTGTAGTTCTTTTCTACATATTTAACCAAGATAATGTCTCTATTAAATGAATCGTTGCATTGTTTTAGGAATGGTACTTTTCTGCCTTTGTCGTTTTTATACATGTTGAAACAAGGCATTGTTAAGATAATGTCTCGGCCAATATGAATGAATCACACCGATGGAGAATTGCTACTCTCCGCTTTGTTTCCCATTAAGATAAAGTAGATCAGTAGATGCTTTTCTTCTGGGAGTACAAGTCATCAACCGTTATTTCTCATTAATTGTTTCCTTTATACCTATTATCAAAATTAAAGCTCGGTTTTATTCCGACTTAGATTTTAGTTGAACTGCATGTATGAGCCAATGTGTCCAAGGAAAACTGCTGCATTATCGGGTCCAGCTTGGTCGCTCCACTTTGTAGAAAGAAGCGCCACTGCTTGCACTACATTACGTATGAATGACCGAGAAGCTTTACAGAGTATTATCGATAATCGTGACATGACTAGTCTGCAGAGACCATTGGCAATTTAACAACACATGGAGTGCCCCGGGCAAAAGTGCCCAAACAAGTACAAGAAGCTACGACAGACTCCACGATCATAGGCATTACATATTTTGAATGGGAAAAGCTTGTCAAAGTTTAATCATTGATGTTAGCAAGAAGACATTAGTTTAATATATTGGAATTGGAAAACCTTGTCAAAATTTGCTCATTGATGTTAGCCGTAAGACATGCATTTGATATTTTTGAGTGGGACGCCTTGTCAGTGAGCAGCGCCGAGTGTTTTTCCTATTCCCGTGTTCAGTTTAGAAGTAAATAGTTACTCGCTGAGATATTCCTATGTTAAGAGTTTGTTCTAATATAGTCTATGTAATGTCGCCTTGTGTTTGATTGCAAAGTTGAGCTTGAATGTTGTGGCATGCGCATCACGAGCTGTTCACCGTGCTCCCGAGAATAATGCTTCGTATTGTTTTGCATGTTGATCTAATGCCGATTTGCTTGTTAAGAAGATCATCCTCTTCGTTGTTTCCGTGCTTAAGAAGTTCATCGTCGATGTTTCATTCATAGCCTATACGACAAGTCGGGTAGGTTAGACGTGAAACAATATGATCTTCCCACCAACTCATGATATTAGGCCGGATTGATCGCCGCTTTTCCAACAAAAACTGCTTGTAAAACTAACGCTTGTAAATTAAAGCAGATGGTCTCGCGAAGGAACTTGGTTGGTCGATTTCACTAGTAAAATATCGGAAGTACTTCACACACGATAAAAACGCTGAACGACACTCTGACGATTGCTAATCCAGCTGTTAGCTGCTGTTTCAGCCTTGCCCATGGATGGCATGATACGCACGCCGTGCATGTATCGTCTGGTAATGTCGCCTATATAGCAGTTGCTCGTAAAATATACACCGGTCTCTCAAATTACACGCCAGAACTCCACCGTTTTACTTACGTAGCTCGGGCCTCGGTTTCATTACGCCTGTATTTTACGCGTTGTTTCGGCGACGAGTAAATTACACTTGTATGTTAATACAGGTTTGAAATAAACCGAGCTCCCAAGCCGCCTTACTGCTTCATGCCGCCTCACTTTCTCGAAGGTGCTCATAGGTGTCCGATGATCCTGGCTTCCTGAATGAGCAGCGGGCGCTATATCAGACCATCCGTAGGGCTCGCGAGGCCCTCTCAGTTGTCCTTCGAGTTTTTGCGCTCGCCATGGCGCCGAGCATTGTTAACATCTTCAACGAACATGAGGATTCAGGAGATGACTTTATTTTGACTGGATGACACTAGGGACCCACTAGGGCCATAGCCGTACGTATGCAAGTGCCTCCTTATTATGTACAACTATTTTTTATGCTTTCTCCTGGTTTCCTGACATCACGGTCCCACACCATTGTCAACCTATGTAGTCATTATAAACGAGAGAATTGCACAAGGTGGGGCCGATAGCTGGGACCAAGCAGCTCGAGCATTATTTGTGTTTTTGAGGCGTGAGCACTGCAGAGTTTTTCTTGGTGATGATTTCGTTGTTGTTCGTGAGGAGAGCAGGGTGTTAATCAAGGCGGTCAGGTCTGCCTAGCCCAGTGCCGATATCCAGCCCGATACTAATTTATTCAAGATGAAAATGGCTAGCCCAGCTATACGCCTTTTTGAGGAATACCTGTGCAAGATCAACTTGTTATTCTCCTCGCTCACTGGCTGCAAATCTTTCCTAGGAGGGATGCATTAGGCTTAACAGAAAATGGGCTTTAAAAATAATAAATGGGATGTATTTATAAAAACTGGCAAGAATTATAAAAAGATGCACCAAACACGTAAATTAGTTTATAAAATATTATTTATGGATTTTGAAAATATTAAATTTTCATTGTTGCGCCAGCAATTTTTTGTTGGATTTTACGTAATACAAATTTATATTTAATCGACTAGAAATTTCTGGATAAAATATTTTGGATCCCATCAAAATGTGGGAAATTTTATTGAATTATGTCTTCAACGGTTGGTTGAAATTATTAATCGTTGTCCTAGCTAGAAAACGGGCTGTACTTTTAACAAACTGAATGGGCTGTTGTAAATTCCATTAGAATTCAAAATGGGTTGTAAATTTACAACACGCAAATGGGCTATAAGTTCTCCGCCACACACTTGTGGGCCTACTAATGACACGTCCTTAAAAAATAAGTTGACGATATGCAAGGCTTTGTCAACTTATTATAGTCAACACACGGTTCTAGCAAAGTGGGTCGTTGGATGTCTATCCAATGGATGTCGGCTTCTTCTTCAATCTCGGATATTCTTAGCTTCACCGCCAAAAATGATTCCTCCCTCGACATCCGGGCGCACTGCTTCGAGGCTGACTCAGGCCTACTAAGTTGGAGCGCACTAAGGCTTTGTCAACTTAGTCAATATAAACGATTCTAGCTTCAAGGACTGACGATGTCCATCCAACGGCAGAGTGCTTCTTCAACCTCTCGTCTTTGGTCCAGCCACCAGCAAATAGCCGGTCGTGTCCGCCCGCCTCCCGCCTCCCGTGGTCGATCAGGCGCGAGGCCTCACCGCCCCATACTACTCCCACCGCCAGTGCCATCCCTCCACTCACCCAAAACCCATGTTATTATGTGGCTGACGACAGCCTCACACCGCGTCAACCAAGGAACCTCATACTCTCTCCGCTGGCTTCCACTGTTGTGTCTTCCCGCTCCGCCGCCCCTTCCTAGGCCTCGCCGCCGCCCATCGCCTCGGTGCTTCGGGCGGCGTGGTCAACATGGTCAACGACCGATTTCCATCAAGAGTATCAGACGGGAGAGGCCGATACCGGTCCACGGCGGCGCAAGGAAGTGCCTCCTTATTACGCCGCAAAATAATTATTCCTCCACCGACAGAGGGACCCACCGGACGGGCCACCTTATTTCGCAAAAAACGCTTCTCGACCGCTGGGACCCACCGGTCGGGCCACCGATGGTAAAAAACGTTTCTCTGTCATCTCGACCCACCGAAGTGCCTCCTTATTACGACAAAAATGAATACCGCCTCGCTAGCTGGGACCCACTTTGGTGCGAGGCTGACTTAGGGCCTACTAAGTTGACGGGACGGAGGGCTTTGTCAACTTAGTTAATATGAACGATTCTAGCTCCAAAGGACCGTGACGATGTCCATCTAAAGGCCGAGTGCTTCTTCAACCTCTCGTCTTCTTGCTCCACCGCCAAAGCAGCGCCGGTCGTGTTGCCGCTTCCCGCCTCCCGTGGTCGGTCAGGTGACGCCGAGGCCTCACCGCCTTCACAATTCCCACCGCCGGCCAGCCCTCGCGGTGATGGTAGCCTCGCATCGCAGCCGAACGAAAGTGAACCTCATACTCTTCTCCGCGGCATCCATCGACGCGTTTTCACCGGCCCGCCGCCCCTTCCTAGGCTCGCTGCCGCCCACCGCCTCGGTGCTCTCGGTGCGGCGTGGTCAACGTGGTCAAGGAGCGATTTCCATCGGACGTGGATCGTACATGGAGAGGCCGACAGCGGGTCCACGGCAGCAGCAAGGAAGTGCCTCTTATTACACGGAAAATAATGATTCCTCCACCTCACGCAGAACCCATCGGACGGGCCACCCTATTTTGCAAAAAACGTTGTTCTCGATCGCCGCGACTCACCAGCTACACCTTCGCGCAAGGAAGTGCGCCTGGGCAAAAAACGATTCTCCTCGATCGCCGGGACCCACCAGCTACATCTTCGCATGCAAGGAAGTGCTCGATACGGGACCCACCTGGTCGGCGCGCACGTAGCATTGTCATTCTGGTCGCGAACGAGTACGCATATATATCGGTCGATGTAGAGGCGCGACGCGGTCGGGCAGAGGCGCCCACGTAGCATGTACACGCACGCATAACGGCAGGTCTTGAACGCCTATTCGCATACGCATATGGTGGGTCTCAACGCCTACTCGCAAGACATACGCATGGCTGGGTTGGAACGGAGAAACAGCGCCGCCATCGTGTTCATGGGGAGCCAACCGCTGGGTCGGAACGGAATGTGTGGTCGGTTCATCGTGAGGGCTTGGACGGAACAGCGATGGAACGAGGCTTACGCATCGCTGTATCGAGGGAAATGCACTTCCTACGCTCGAATGGGGTCCCGTTGATCGAGGGTGTGGTATACCGCAAAACGGAGGAAACGGACCTCCTACCGAAAAACGGGGTCCTATTGATCGAGGGGTGTGGCGTGATCAAAAACGGAGGAAACGGACCTCCTACGGTCAAAACAGGGTCCTGCTGATCGGGAGGTGTGTGCGATCGCAAAACGGACGAAACAGACCTCCTATGGTCGTAAACGGGGTCCCGTTGATCGAGGGTGTGGCATCGCAAAACGGATTAAACGGACTTGTGTTGGAGCGCTACGGCCAAACGGGTCCTGTTCATCGGAGAGGTGTATGCATCGCAAAACGGGACTCCACGGGATATCGTTCATTGATACGCTCCAACGATCTATAATTTTTGATTGCTCCATGCTACTTTATCTACTGTTTTGAACTATATTGGGCTTTATTTTCCACTTTATATTATTTTGGGACTAACCTATTAACCGGAGGCCCAGCTCGTAATTGTTGTTTTTGCCTATTTCAAAGTGTTTCAAGAAACGGAATATCAAACGGAGTCCAAACGGAATGAAACCTTCGAAACGTGATTTTCACCGAACGTGATCCAGAGACTTGGACCCTACCCAAGGAACGAAGAGGCGGTCACGAGGGTGGGCCCCCTAGGGCGCGCCTGCCTCAGGCCCCCGTTGCTCCACCGACGCATTCTTCCTCCTATATATACCCACGCACTTCAAACGATCGTAACAGCAGCCAAAAACCTAATTCCACCACGGCAACTTCGTGTGTCCACGAGATCCCATCTTGGGGCTCTATTCCGAGCTCCGCCGAGGGGCATCCACCACGGAGGGCTTCTACATCATCACCATAGCCCTCCGATGAAGTGTGAGTAGATTACTTGCACCTTCGGTCCATAGCTAGTAGCTAGATGGCTTTTCTCTTTTGGATCTCAATACAATGTTCTCCTCTCTCGTGGATATCTATTCGATGTAATCTTCTTTTATGTGTGTTTGTTGAGACCGATGAATTGTGGGTTTATGATCCAGCTTATCTATGAATAATATTTGAATCTTCTCTCAATTCTTTTATGTATGATTGGTTATCTTTGCAAGTCTCTTCAATTATCCGCTTGGTTTGGCTAACTAGATTGGTAGTTCTTGCAATGGGAGAAGTGCATAGCTTTTGGTTCAATCTTATGTGTCCTTACCCAAAGGATGTAAAGGGTTGCAAGGCACGATTGTATTGTTGCCATCGAGGATAACAAGATGGGGTATTTATCATATTGCATGTATTTATTCCTCTACATCATGTCATCTTGCTTACATGCTATCTGCTTTTTAACTTAATACTCTAGATGCATGCCGGATAGCGGTCCGATGAGTGAGTAATAGTAGTAGATGCAAAATCGCTTCGGTCTACTTGTCACTTGACGTGATGCCTATATACATGATCATACCTAGATATACTCATAACTATGCTCAATTATGTCAATTGCTCAACAAGAATTTGTTCACCCACCATAGAATACTTATGCTCTTGAGAGAAGCCACTAGTGAAACCTATGGCCCCTGGTCTATTCTCATCATATCAATCTCCATCACTTTTATAATTGCTTTGTTTTACTTTGCTTTTCACTTTTCACTTTGCATCTCTATACCAAAATACCAAAACTATCATCTCTATCGATCTCACTCGTAAGTGACCGTGAAGGGATTGACAACCCCTAATCGCGTTGGTTAAGTAGTAGTTATCGCTTTGTGCAGGTACGAGGGACTTGTGCGTGGCCTCCTACTCGGATTGATACCTTGGTTCTCAAAAACTGAGGGAAATACTTACACTACTTTACCGTGATCATCCTATCCTCTTCGGGAAATCCAACGCAGTGCTCAAGAGGTAGCAAGAAGAATTTCTCGCCGCTGTCGGGAGTTTATGCAAAAGTCAACATACCAAGTACCCATCACAATCCCTATCTCTCGTGATTACATTATTTGCCATTTGCCTCTCGCTTTTCCTCTCCCCACTTCACCCTTGCCATTTTATTCGCCTCTCTTTCGCTTGTCTTGATGTCTTACTTAGCCTGCTTACTCGCTTGGTTGAAATAGTTGAGTATTTATTCCTAAACAAAGAAGCCAATATCTATGGATCCTCATCCGCTTGCCAATCTTTTTAATAGATCCAATTATGATGAACCAATTCCTAGTGATTTGGATGCACTAGATTATCTTTATAAGGTTTTGCCTCGAACCGTGAAGTGACTCATGATAGATCTTTGGATAAAAGCATGATTGCAATTATTTTATTATAAATTATTTTGATGTCAATTATGCTAATAAGATGCAAACCCTAATTAAGCTTGGGGATGCTAGTTTTGCTATGTCTACTACTTGTTGCAATGATCATGATTGGGGTGATTCTTCTTATGATCTTGAAAATTTATTTAAGCCCCATGATGAATATGATATTGATAATATTGTTTGCAATATTATTGAAAGTGGGTTCGAAGAGTGTCAACTTTAGATCCCACATATTTGGAGAATGTTCAATCTTATGAAGTTTTCGATAAAAGTGGGTTTGGAAAGGTCATGACTTTAGTTAATGATAATCCCACTATTTTGGAAGAGTATCAACTTTGCATGCATGTGGATCGTGTTGAGAATATACTTTGTGATAGCTATGTTGTTGAATTTTCCTATGATCTTACATGTAATTATTATGAGAGAGGAAAATATGGTTATAGAAATTTTCATGTTACTAAATTACCTCTTGTTATGTTGAGATTGCTATTGTTCCTTTCCGCTTCCTTGCATATGCTAGTTTTTGCTTGCTACGATAATTTGTTTGCCTATAATATGCCTATGAATAGGAAGTATGTTAGACTTAAGTGTGTTTGTCACATGTTTTATGATGCTCTTTGTGCCTCAATTTTGTCTTTCTTGTGAGCATCATTGAATCTCAAGGCCTAGCTAAAATGCTTTAAAGAAAAGCGCTTGTTGGGAGACAACCCAATACCTTGCTGATTAGTAATAAATAATCCATCTAGCCTCTGTTTAGATGTGGTTTTATGTTTTAATTAGTGTTTGTGCCAAGCTAGACCTATTGGATCTTCTTGGATGATAGTTATTTGATCTTGCTGTAATTTCCAGAAACTTTGCGCTCAGTGCCCGAATTATTAAAAATCACCAGAACGTGATAAAATACTGATTCCAATTGCTGCTGATCAATAAACAAATTTTCTAGGTCGTCTAATTTTTATAGATTTTTTGGAGTTCCATAAGTTTGTGTTAGTTAAAGATTACCACAGACTGTTCTGTTTTTGACAGATTCTGTTTTGCGTGTGTTGTTTGCTTATTTTGATGAATCTATGGCTAGTAAAATAGTTTATAATCCATAGAGAAGTTGGAATACAGTAGGTTTAACACAAATATAAATAAATAATGAGTTCATTACAGTACCTTAAAGTAGTCTTTTGTTTTCTTTCTCTAACGGAGCTCACGAGATTTCTATTGAGTTTTCTGTTGTGAAGTTTTCAAGTTTTGGGTGAATTCTTTTGATGGATTATGGAACAAGGAGTGGCAAGAGCCTAAGCTTGGGGATGCGCATGGCACCCCCAAGATAATCCAAGGACACCAAAAATTCAAAGCTTGGGGATGCCCCGGAAGGCATCCCCTCTTTCGTCTACTTCCATCGGTAATTTACTTGGAGCTATATTTTTATTCACCACATGATAAGTGTTTTGCTTGGAGCGTCTTGTATTATTTGTGTCTTTGCTTGTTAGTCTACCACAATCATCCTTGTTGTACACACCTTTTGATAGAGCCATACATGAATTGGAATTTGATAGAATACTCTTTGTGCTTCACTTATATCTTTTGAGCTTGATTGTTTTGCTCATAGTGCTTCACTTATATCTTTTGAGCGTGATAATTTTTGCTCTAGTACTTCACTTAGATCTTTTAGAGCACGGTGGTGGATTTGTTTTAAAGAAACTATTGATCTCTCATGCTTCACTTAGATTGTTTTGAGAGTCGTTAATAGCATGGTAATTTGCTTAATGTTAATATACTTGGTATTCAAGATATGTGAAACTTTCTTTTGAGTGCGTTGAATACTAAGAAAAGTTTGATGCTTGATAATTCTTTTGAGATATGGAGGTGATAATATCAAAGTCATGCTAGTTGGGTGATTATGAATTTAAAGAATGCTTGTGTTGAAGTTAGCAAATCCCGTAGCATGCACGTATGGTTAAAGTTGTGTAACAAATTTGAAACATGAAGTGTACCTGGCTTGTGCATCCTTATGAGTGGCGGTCGGGGACGAGCGATGGTCTTTTCCTACCAATCTATCCCCTAGGAGCATGCGTAGTACTTAATTTTGATGACTTCTAAATTTTTGCAATAAGTATATGAGTTCTTTGACTAATGTTGAGTCCATGGATTATACGACTTTTACCTTTCTCGCCTTTGCTAGCCTCTTTGGTACTGCATTGCCCTTTCTCACCTTGAGAGTTGGTGCAACTTCACGGTGCATCCAAACCCCGTGATATGATACGCCTATCACACATAAACCTCCTTATATCTTCCTCAAAACAGCCACCATACCTACCTATTATGGCATTTCCATAGCCATTCCGAGATATATTGCCATGCAACTTTCCACCGCTCCGCTCATCATCATCATGACATACCTTACTTTTGTCATATTGCCATTGCATGATCATGTAGTTGATATCGTATTTGTGGCAAAGCCACCATGCATTATTTTTCATACATGTCACTCTTGATTCATTGCACCATCCTGCATACACCGCCAGAGGCATTCATATAGAGTCATATCTTGTTCAAGTTTCGAGTTGTAATCCTTATGTTGTAATCAATAGAAGTGTGATGATCATCATTATTAGAGCATTGCCCAAAAAAATAAAAATAAAAAGGGCAATGTTACTATCTCCTTTTCCACACTTGTGCTTCAAAGTAGCACCTTGTTCTTCATGTAGTGAGTCTCATATATTGTGCTTCAAAGTAGCACCATGTTTTTCATATAGTGAGTCTCATAAGTTGTCTTTCATACTAGTGGGAACTTTTCATTATAGAACTTGGCTTGTATATTCCTACGATGGGCTTCCTCAAATGCCCTAGGTCTTCATGAGCAAGCAAGTTGGATGCACACCCACTAGTTTTCTCTTGTTGAGCATTCATAGCTCTAGTGCATCCGCTGTATGGCAATCCCTACTCCTCATGTTGACATCAATTGATGGGAATCTCCATAGCCCGTTGATTATCCTCGCCAATGTGAGACTTTCTCCTTTTTGTCTTCTCCACACAATCCCCATCATCATATTCTATTCCACCCATAGTGTTATATCCATGGCTCACGCCATGTATTGCGTGAAGGTTGAAAAACTTTGAGATTATTTAAGTATGAAACAATTGCTTGGCTTGTCATCGGGTATAGAAGTTGGGAAACATCTTTGTGTGACTAAAATGAAGCATAGCCTAACTATATGATTTTGTAGGGATGAACTTTCTTTGCCATGCTATTTTGAGAAGACATGATTACTTTGATTAGTATGGTTGAAGTATTATTATTTTTATGTCAATATGAACTTTTGTCTTGAATCTTCTGGATCTGAATATTCATACCACAATTAAGAAGATTTACATTGAAATTATGCCAAAGTATCACTCTGCATCAAAATTCTCTTTTTATCATTTACCTACCGAGGACGAAAGGTGAATTAAGCTTGAGGATGCCCGATACGCTCCAACGTGATCTATAATTTTGATTGCTCCATGCTACTTTATCTACTGTTTTGGACTATATTGGGCTTTATTTTCCACTTTTATATTTTTTTGGGACTAACCTATTGCTACGCCTTGAACTTGCGCTGGTTTTCCTCAAGAGGAGAGGATGATGCAACAAAGTAGCGTAGGTATTTCCCCGCTTTTGAGAACCAAGGTATCAATCCAAGAGGAGGCCACGACAAGTCCCCTGACCTGCACAAAATGATAGCTACTCGCAATCAACGCGATTAGGGGTTGTCAATCCTTCACGGACACTTATGAGAGTGAGATCTGATAGAGATAATATTTTGGTATTTTTGGTATAGAGATGCAAAGTGAAAAGTAAAAGGCAAAGTAAAACAAAGCAAGTATAAAAGTGATGGAGATTGATATGATGAGAATAGACCTGGGGCCATAGGTTTCACTAGTGGCTTCTCTCAAGAGCATAAGTATTCTACTGGGTGAACAAAT
>JAHIAM010006709.1:0-100704 GCA_021605205.1 Aegilops longissima | reverse complement strand
AACGGAGGCGCACTTGACGGTCCCTAAACCCTTCAAAGCGACAGGACGACATTTATGGCTTTTGTCCCTTGCCGCCGAGTTAGGTATAGATCATCGTAATCGTATATAGCGTGTACCAACCTCTGTTTTTCCTATTTTACCCTTGTCTACTTGCCACTGTGGTGACCCCTTGTGCCTATAAAAGGAGGCCCAAGTGCAACGAGAAAGGGTTCGCCCGCCAGTTCACTCGAGACCACACTCACTCAAAGCTAGGTTTGTAGCCCCATTGTTCCCTAGCAAGAACACAAATAATCGCAAGCAGCAGAGGAGTGTTATCTCCTGAGAGCTCCGGTTGAAATCTGTCGTGGCATCGCCTGATCGCTTTCGCACCTCCCCCCCCACCGAACCTAAGGCCCCGTCCCATAGGTGTCCGTGGGCCACGATCGCTTCCCGAGTTGTCTCGCCACCCTACTTTGTCACTAGGTGAAATCACGCAAGATTGAACCCAAAACTGAGCACCTCTCCCATTGCAAGAAAAACAAATCTAGCTGGCCAAACCAAACCGATAATTCAAGAGAAATACAAAGATATCAAATCATGCATATAAGAATTCAGAGAAGATTCAAATAATATTCATAGATAAGCTGATCATAAATTCACAATTCATCGGATCTCGACAAACACACCGTAAAAGAAGATTACATCGGATAGATCTCTGTCGACGGAAACGACACCTATGGGATCAAGAAATAGCTTTACGTTGGGGCGGAGCGCGAAAGAGCGGGTCTAGCTATCAACGGGGGGATTTTACCGTGTTCGGGCCGCAAATGATAGGTAAAACCCTAGTGCTGCTTGTCCTGTGTTTATTTGGTGTTCTTGGCTCTTGAACTAGCTGCGTGCATGCCCAGTCCAAAGTCCGAATCCTCCACAAAGACGCCCGGCCTCCTTTTTATAGGTCAAAGGGTCGCCACAAGGCACATGTGAGGTGGAAAGTATCTACAGTACAAGTTTATCGCCTAACATCGAGGACAAATGCATTTAATGTGCCGCCTGGTGTCCTCTTGCTTTATCGGGGCGAAACAGGCTCGCCCTGGCCCATCACCGCTTAGCCTTGCTTCGACGCGGCCCGCCGACGAGACATGCAGCCCATGCTAGCTGGTTGGTTGTCCTCCGTGCGGTGACAGGTCTTCACGAAGATCCTGCATGCCACCACGCAGTGCTCGACTAGTTGTCCTAGAAGCTGCATGCTGCCACGCGGGCGCTCGCCTAGTCGGCGGGCTGATTGCCACATCGGAACGGCCACGGGGCGGTGAAGCTTGGCAGGCTGGCCTGGCCAGCACTACGATGCCCCTCAGGGTCTTGCCGGTCTCGCGGCGCCCCGCAAGGGTCATGTTGGTTTCACCGGCCCCGCAAGGATCTTGCAAGGACGGCTTCATCTTCGGTTCTTTATCTAGTCTCGCATGCCTTTGGTTCATTAAAGATCGCATGCCACCACGCAGACGCCGAAGTCTTGGTCTCGACGCTGTCGACGGTCGTAACTCTCGTGCTTCTAGGGTGGCGGCCTTGCTGGTGTTGGACAAGTTGCCCCTGCAAGGCTCTTTCCGGCTATGTAGGCCACCCCGCAAGGGTGTTGCTGGGGAAGTCCATCTTGCCCTTTGCCTTCACGCCTCGCTCGAAAGTGCCGCCTTTGGAAGCCTTCGGATTTTTCTTCCTTCGCCCCACCGAGCATGGCCCAAGGGGTATACGTCGCCGCACAAGTAAAGGGGTATAGAAAGGCCCCTATTTTTGTACACCGACAGAGCCCGCTGGCCCGGCCACACATAAGCGAAGCCTTGCTGTGCCGTGCCGAACGGCGCGGCACGATGGCAGATTTTTTAACCATAGTAATTCCTTCGCCATGCGCTTCCGCACGACCCGCATTGACCGTGGTGACGGGGGGTCGTGGTGGGAGGTAGGCCACCGAGTGATGGGGATGCAAGGCATCGCAGCACACTTAAGGCCACCTTGCAGGAATAGTAAGAGGCAGCCCGCCTTCCCCATAAAATAGAGGAAGGCGCAGGGCGCGCTCATTTACAAAGTGGACTCAGGTCGGGCCTTCATGGCCCATGCCAATCACGGGTGGGAAACGGTTGTCCCACCTGCCTTCTTACTCTCCGTCGCCATGTGTCCCCATGCCTCGTGGAGGGTAGGTGGTGGACATGGAGGGCACGGACTTAAGGCAGGCGGGAGCCGCATTGTGGATTGGAGCAGCGGTCGGTCCTGATTCCTTGGCCTCAGGGATTTAACTGGTCGAATGGGGCGGTGCCTCGTTGGGGGCCGAGCCTCGCCCCGCCCCTCTATAAAAAGGGGAGAGGGACAGCATCCTTCGATTCATCTCCTTCCTTCTGGTCCCTTTCTTCCTCGCCATGGTGAGAGGGCGCCCCAGACTCCAGCTTGCAGCGATGAGGGCTCGTGGACAGATGTCCCTCCTCCGAGCTCATGGCGGCAGAGCCCACTGTGAGAGGAAGAGGGAGGGGCGGGAGGCCTCCAGAGCGCCTGGGAGAGGAGGACGGGCGGCGACTGCCGCCCGCCAACGGCTCTTCCCCAATGGAGGGCCATGTTGGAGACAAGCCCCACGAGTTCTTCCAGGCTATAGGCAGGTCATCTCCACCTCCCACCCCTGCTCAGGCGGGAAATGGAGCTTGACCCGCCGCAGCCTTGAGGCTGCATATGAGGGGTTGTGAGAACGGGCGCATGGTCGACGCCGACTTCCCCCTCACGCCATGTACCTCCGTGGGTGGAAGACCTTTCCGCCCCATAGCTTGCTCTGAGGGGCACGCTTCTAGTTCAAATTAATGGAGAATGACCTACCTCCCAAGGTCTTCGGGCGCCGAATCAAGTTAGGTGTTTGCGCAGAGCTCGACCGATGACGAAAGTTCTCCCGAGCGACATTGACTAGGAGGAGACCGTGGGGAGGACGACGGGGCGGGTCCGACCAGGCGTTGACACACCGCCCCGGGCGACACCGCAGCACCATCATCCTGACTGGCCTTCTCCCGCAGAGCGATTGGCCGGGGGTAGTTCTTGTGGTGGCTTCCCAAGCCAGCCCTTGAATCTCGGCCGCCGCCTACGGGCCGGTGCCGAAGGCCGAGAAGACAAGAGGGCAGGTGGCGGGCCAAGTCGGAGATGATGGCACCGATGCCTTGCCTTTGTATTGTCGGCCGCTGCCTCATCTTCGCCTCCCAAGATCGCTATCACCAGCCATCTCCGGACGGCCGCCGGGATGTTCCTTGGGCCTTGCCTGCACGCCCCACGCCCCTCCTCCCGCAATCTCGATCCGCTTCCGAGGAGAGGGACAAGAAAGAGATTACGGCATCTTATCTTTTTTAATTTGTAGGCACTTGCCAAATCTTAATTTATAAACAATGTAATCTCTCGAGCCCATGCCCGAGTCCTCAGAATATTATACTTGTACCAGCTTGTCAATGAAAAAGACCAACCTTGTCGGGAACCCGCATGTATTCGCCCATGCAGAGGCAAATGCCCTTTAATGCAAATAAATGAGTTCTCCCGCAGTTATCCCGCCGGGCCCCGGCTCCGCGGGAATCACATCCGCCGGTTAGCATAAAGGGTCCAAATTCGTCAATCTCCTTTAGCAAAGGCATATTTACCATTCCGACCAAGCAGCGCTCGGGTCGAGATAGGAGCACTGAGTTTAAAAAGAGAGTGGCGAGGTTTTCTAATGCACAAGTCCAGTACGTAACATGAATGGGCAAGAGGTGAACTTTATCTGCTTGGTTTGCGGGATCGCGGTCGGCAGTCTTCCAAACTTTTGCCGAGGTGGGTCCTTTGGAATTGAGCATCCTTGCCACGGCCGAAAGAAGGAAGGATAGGTGAACCTTGGCGGTCCATTAACATTTGCTGAATAAAAAGGAGTACAATATCCTGACAAGCATGCATATACGAACACATAAACATGGAAATCAATGGGAAACCATATTAGGTTTTCCTGATCAAGACATGTGGTCTACGCCGCTTTGTACATAGGGTTACATGATTTGCCGCAAAGCTAGTATAAAAGGGGTTGTCGGGCCCCAAACCGCTGCCTTAGGGGTAAACTTATAAGATGTTCGATATTCCAGAATTGCTCACCGAATATCTCCGTTCTCCACCGGATCACGGGCCCGTGACTCGCTTTACCCGAAAGGGCCTTCCCACTTTGCCAACTTGTTTGAAATCTCATGGATTGAATTCACCGAAGAACAAGGTCGCTTCCTCAAGGCTTTAGGCGTGAACCTTGTGGCTATGGTAGTGCCAAGGTTGTTGGTAGCGAGCGCCTTGCAAAGAGCTCAAGACGATCTTCCTCAAGGAGTGTCGATCATCTTGGCGCAACCGCCTTGCTCAAGCTCATCATAAGGAGCACTCGAGGTGACCCGATATGAGTTCCGGGGAGAACTGCTTCGCCGTGATACTAGGGCAAAGGGTATCCGCCGCGGCTTGATTTGGTGTCGCTCGATTGACCAAAGAACCGCTGGTAACTCATCAATCCACTTCCGACTTGTGTAGCCCGTCAAAAGTTCTGGTCTTGAGGCCTTGCAACACTTCAAGATTCGCCTCTCACCGGCTCACTTCGATGAGCAATGTAAAAACATACCTTGTCGCCGAGGTCTTGATATATTGCATGAAGGTGAGTCAGGAACCGCGTGCCGCTTGTTGGTGATGACTCTATTTGGCACACCAAAACGCGAATAGTCCTTGAAGAACTTGACGGCTGATTGTGTTGTCACCTTTCTCTGGTTCCACTTCCCGCCACTTTGTGAACTAGTCGATCTGGCGTAAGCACTCAAAGCCCCGACAAAGACGGGAAAGGGGCCCAAGATACGAGCCCCTGCACCAAAAATGGCTGTGAAAGAGGGATTGTTTGAAGGGCTTGGGCTGGCCGATAAAGCTTCTTTGAATGGAACGCACGCCACACTTGGTTACCGTGCAGTTGATCCGGAGAGCGGTGGGCCGTAAGAAACTTGCCGAATGCTTGGCCTGAAAGGGCTCTCGACCCTATGTGGGAGCCAACATCCTCCATGTATTCCCGCCAATGTTTTCAATTGGTCCTCCCGAGGAATGCACTTCAATTTCAATCGCTCACCTTCAGATAGGGCATCATCCACAAACTGGTACATGCCGACCGCTTGCCACTTTCCGCCTCTTTCCTGCTCCACTGGAGTTCACCCGTTTGGAGGAAACAGACAAGCAAGGCTGTTCCCATGCCGGAGCCTCGGGCCTGACGCAAGGACTAAAGGCTCATCTTCAATGGGGCAATGTCACTTGCCGTGGCTTGGGGCCTCACCAAGGTTGTTGCCCCGGCAAGCTTGGGGTACCCGTAACTTCCTCACCAAGCGGCTCCCTGGAGCTTACGAAAGTACTTGTCAAATGGCCACTACAAATACAAAAAAAAAGACACATCGCTGACATTTTAACAAACGAATTTTTTTTCTGTCATACATATGACACTTCTATGACGACACTTGTGACAAAACCCAGATCATCATAGATGGTGGGCCCTTACTTATGACAAAAAACATGATAAAATGGGCTTTTCTTCCTCTGGCGGGCCGGAGACGAAGCTGCATGACGCTCTTTTGGGCTGGCCCATGATGAAAAAACCGTGGTAGAAGCGTAGGGGAGGAAAAATTTCGGGAGTTGCTGGTTACGGTGGGAGGTCGGGGGGCCGAGCGATGCGTGCTTTCTTTCTCGACAAGACGCTGCTGCGTGTGTAGGCGCTGCCACTTAATCAACCCGAGCGAGGCGTTGGGCTCTAATCGAACTCCGAAAGGCACAGACCGCTGGCTACACGCTATCGAACCCGAGCGATCGAACATGGTCGTTAACTCAACCCCATTGAGTGACTATTTTCGCTGCCGCCGCTAATCGAAGCCAATCGATTGGATGAATAAGGAGTGTTATGCGGGGGTTGATGAACAAGTGAGCGGTGGCGTTGCTCGGATGAACAGGACCCCGTGGTGTGGAGGGCTCGATGAACAGAGACGGTGGAGAGTGGCCGGAGGGGTGGTTGAACAGACCCAGCGGTGTGGAGGGCTGGATGAACAGAGACGATCGGAGGGGGTGCCCGTGGAGGGTGGTTGAACAAGAGAGCCGGTGGAGTAGCACGCGTGGAGGCCGGATGAACAGGAGCCCGTGGAGGCTGGAGGAGGTCGACCAGAGCCTGTGGAGGCCGGAGGAGGTCGACGGTGGAGTTGAACAGATATCTCGGAGTCCTGCTTATGGTACGCCACACCGCCTCGGCGAACAGACCCCTGCTTCACCAGAAGGGCCCAACACAAGTCCGCTTGGCCGCTTTGGCGGCACGCCACACCCTCTGATCAACAGACTTATGCTTGATCGTAGGACCCAACTCAAGTCCGCTTTCTCCTGCTTTGGCGGCACGCCACACACCTCCCGATCAACAGACTCCTGCTTCCGATCATAGGAGGTCCGCTTTCTCCGCTTTGTGCGGCACGCCACTTCTCCCGATGAACATGATCCTGCTTCTAACGTGGGTCGGTCGAACACAAGGCCGCGCTTCTCCGTTAAGCGGTACGCCAGGCCTGTTTCCATCGCCGTTCGCGCCCAAGCCCTCCGGCGAACACGCACCACGCATTCCGTTCCGACCCAGCCGGCTGGTTCCTCATGAACACGCATTTGACGACGTTGTTTCTCCGTTCCACCCAGCCATGTACATATGCGCCGAGTAGGCGCTCGAGACCCCGTTCGTATCGTAATGCGACGCGAGTCAGATTTGCACCTTGCGCCCTCGCCAGCACGCACGCAGGTACATGCTACGCGGCGCCGCTTTCACTACGTTACACGCGCGCCGCTACAACGCACTCAGTAGTGTAATGCACAACGTCATGTAACCAGAATGACAACCCCACGACACGCTTCGACCAGGTGGGTCCCGACCATCGTGCACTTCCTTGTCTCGCCAAGATGTTGCTAGTGGGTCCCAGCAGTGGGGGCGAATCGCTTTTTTTGCCGTGACGCACTTCCTTCGTATGAAGATGTAGCCAGTGGTCCCAGCAGTCAGGGGAAACGTTTTTCGCTGAAATACGGTGTCCCGTCCGTGGGTCCCCGCCGCCGTGGAGGAATAATTATTTTGCGCGGTAATAAGGATGCACTTTGTTGCGGCCATGACCCACTGTCACCCTTTCCACGTGACAGTCCACGTCCGATGGAAGCCATTCTCGACCACGCCGACCACGCTGCACGCACCGAGAGCACCGTATGGACGCACCAGAGGCTTCAGGAAGGGACGACGCGAGCCGGGAAGACGCGGCAAAGGATGCCCACGCAGAGAGGAGTATGAGGGTTCACCGGTTCAAGTGTGAGGCTGCCGCAGAATAACCGGGGTGTGGGTGTGTAGAGGGATGGCTCGCCGAGCCGGTGGGAGTAGAAGGTGGCGGAGGCCTCTACCACATCGCAGCCAGCCATGGGGAGGCAGGAGCACCGAGGCACCACCGCGCTGGTTTGGGCGGCCGGAGCAAGAAGACCAGAGGTTGAAGAAGCACTACGCCGTTGGATGGACATCGACGCCACACTGGAGCTAGAATCTCGCAGATTGACTAAATTCACAAAGCCCTCCGTCCTCACAACTTAGTAGGCCCACAAGTCAGCCTGCCACTATACCGGGTCCCAGCCAATGTGGGAGTATTCATTTTTTTGTGCGAATAAGGAGGCACTTCTCATGCGCGGAAGATATAGCTGGTGGGTCCGAGCTGTCTACGCGGTAACGCTTTTTTTCACAAAATACAGGCCCTTTCGTGGGTCCCTCGATGTCGTGGAGGAATATTTATTTTGCGCTGTAATGGAGGAGGCATTTTTGCGCAGGTCAGGACCCAGCTGTCGGCCTCTTCCCATGTGACAAATCCACTTCAGATGCATATCGGTCATTGACCACGTTGACCCAGATCAAGGCGAGAGCACCAGAGCGGTGGACGACGGCGCAGGCCTAGGAAGGAACTACACAGAGGCGGTGGAAGACTAGGCAAGTTTCCAAGATGCGGAGGGGAGCGAACCCACGAGGGTTTATCGTTCGTCTGCCGTCGCCGGAGAATAACAAAGCAGTGAGTGAGTAGAGGGATGGCTAGGCCAGCGATGGGAGTACGTGGGCGGTGAGGTCTGCACGCAGCACACGGCCGCTGGGAGGAGGGAGCAGCTGTCTCACCGGGCGCTTGTTTGAGCGGCCGGAGCAGGATGAGCGAGATTGATGAAGACGCACGGCCGCTGGATGGACATCCAATAGTCACCGCCAAAGGCCAACCTTTTTTAGGAAACCTCAAATCGTGGAAAACAAGATACAACCCATCCGCCATTATTTCTAATAATTTACAGCCCATTTGCTAATTCTCTGTTTTTTTGAGCCCATATCTTTTGTTAGCACTAGTAAAAGGCCTCGCATGTGCAACGGAGAGAAAAAATCTCTCATATCTGGTAGCTGTCAGTTGAACTAAGCGTGGTCGGTTGGCATGTTATGAGATCGAACCTCCCATCGGTAATTTGATTTTGCCGTTCTTCGGACATGGGGCCTCGGGCCATACCGTGTGGCCATTCTTCACACAACGGGTGGCAAGTAATAAAACCAAATAGCCCATCGTGAAATTAATTGAAGGGACCAAACAAAGTGGACTTAAACCAAGAATTTCACCTCCTTTAATAGTAGGTATAGATTACAGCCCATATTGTGGCTAGCGTTAAAAAATTATACGAATTTTGCATATTTCGTGCGGTCCAAACTGTTTTAATCCCAAATTTTCACTCACATTCAAACTGATTTTAAAAATAAATGTATATCAATATAAAAATCCAACAAATTCTCCACGCATAAAAATTAATGTAATTTTAAAATCAAATGAAAAAAGATATTTGAAACTAACCGGCCGGTTTGATGTGTTTAAAAAATGTACAGCCCATTTCTTATTAATGATAGGCTATTTTCTCGCCAGCCGAATGAAGCTCTCTCGTCTTGAAAGATTTGCAACCCAATAGGCTTGACAAGGCGCACTTACTTGGCAAATCACAAAAAACTGGTTGTGGTCTTGGACCAGCCTATCAGCCTCCACGCACAAAGATCTTCCGATGGAAGTCGGTCGCTGATCATATCGATCACGCCGTGCCGAGAGCACCAAGGCGGTGGACGACGGCGAGGCCTAGGAAGGGGACGATGCGAGCCGGGAAGACGCAGCAAGGGATGCCCACGCGAGAGGAGTACGAGGGTTCACTGTTCGGCCGCGGCGTGAAGGTCTTCGTCGCCGAATAACAGGGGTGTGGTGAGTAGAGGGATACCGGCCAGCCGGTGGGAGTAGTAGAGGCGGTGAGGCTCCGCATCAACACACCGCCACGAGAGGCGTGAGCATGCGACACGACCGGGCGCTGCTTTGGGCGGCCGAGCAAGAAGACCAGAGGTTGAAGAAGCACTATGGTCGTGGATGGACATCGCACGCCACCGGAGCTAGAATCGCTTCATATTGACGAAAGTGACAAAGCCCTCCGCCCTCGCTAACTTAGTAGGCCGACAAGTCAGCCACCCACTATGGTGGGTCCCAGCCAGCAGGGGGTATTCATTTTTGCGCGTAATAAGGAGGCACTTCCCGGCGCGCGAAGATATAGCTGGTGGGTCCGACGCCGCCGGGGACATTTTTTCGCGAATACGTAAGCCCTCCCCACGCATGCGCACATAGGCGTATAATAAGGAGGAACTTTCTCATGCGCAGCACCATGGACCTCGTGGGTCCCACCGCCGCTCTCCATACATAGTCTTCTTCCGATGACTCTCAGATGTCGACCACGCCAGCCGAAAGCGCACCGAGGCGCTGCACGACGGCAAGGCCCCTGCATCGAACGACCCGAGATGGGGAAGACGCGGCAAAGGAGTCGCAGACGGAGAGGAGGGAAACTTGACTGTTCAAAAGGGGTGGGCCTACACTCAGCAAAGAAACAGGAGGTGCGGAGGGAGGGATGGCCCGGTTGCCGACGGGTAGCGCTTTGCCGAGGAGCGCAAAACAACGCTACCGGACGCCAAGGCCGAGAGCAGCGGTTCCAAAGAGCTGGGGAAGAAGACGAGATTGAAGAAGAATGTCGGCCGTTGGATGTAAATCCAACGCCTTCTTAGGCTTTCTCCCATCATGCCCACATGTCACCCACCCATTTGTTTTTAGTCCATTTGGTGGGTGAAACAATGATGTAGCATCTATGCAGCCCGCTTAAATCCCATTTGCATTTTTCTAAACTGTGGACTTTTCTGGCTGGGTGAAAATATCATGTTGGGCTAGAAAGAGAAATGTTATAAAACATAAACACATGATTGCACGCTCAAGAAAATCTTTGCAAGCTTATGTACGCAATCACTAGGAGTTAACTTGGCAAGTTATATATAAACAATTATTATTATTATTTTGTAAGAACTTTCAACTTATTTAAATAAAAATATCATTTTAATTTGATGAGTTAATAGTACGTGGGTATTATTTTTTGCTAGACGTGGGACAGCTTGAGTTGGTTCTAGGGGAAGTAATGGGAGAAACTCTAGGCCACATCAAAAAAGAAAGTGGGAGAAAATTCAGAGACCTCGCTGGGTCCACCGAGGAGAGGAATATGTTGGGAGGAAGGAGATTCAAAGCACGGCAGCAGAAAGAACTAGTTTTTTTACGGACAAGTGAACTAGTTTACATACATAAGCAAATAGCCACTAAAAAAAGCAATCAGGTTAATGGGTTCTTAAAAGAAATATTTCGGACAAAACAGATAATTACACATAGGCTAATGCATGAAACACCTGATGATAAAGGTGCTTATAAACAGATAAAGCACAACATCTAGACCTTCCCGCACGCTTGATCATGACGCTGCGGCTGGCCCCGTACTCGCCGTTACGGAAGCGCACACGCCCTCATGTCCAAGATCCTCCTGTATATGTCGTAGCATGCGATGCGCCCTGGCCAGCAGAGGTTATGTAGGTGGCCAGATTCGCAGGTACCTCCCACGTGTTCGTAGTCGCCTTCTTTCATGTTGGCGACAGTGGGTCGGCTATGGTCTCAAGGTCAACCACGGAGTCCTTCTCCGCCTGCTGTCGATGATCTTGTATTGCTTCCGATGTCGATAAGTTGTGCACCAGATGGCCAATCGTCGCTGCTCTTCCTTCTTCCACAAAGAAGGTGCGGTCGGCATTGCCGATGAAACGGGCGAATGCTCCGTAACCGGTGCAGCCATAGGACCGAGGAGGTAGCTTCACCGAGTCCGTATCGCTGGTGTACATCACATTCAACTTGGTGCAGCCATAGGATGAACGGCTAACTAACTCCTTGTCAAGTCCATATCAAAGAAGCTCACCTCGATCGCCATTGAGTCTCTTCGAGTGAACGAGTGTGTAGGCGGCGGCAATAGTTCGCTTTTTCTCTTGGGGAACTGGATTCAAAGTGTCGAGGTAAAGTAAGCGACAACAATATGCTTCTCCCTCGTCTGCACGCACGCCCGCAGAAGATGCACCTGGCGATTCAAACGCCCATTAAGAAACCTACCCGCCACACGCCGTTCACGAGCCGGTTCAGATGGTACTGTAATAACAGGAGTTAGAGGTCACTTTATTTAAATTCAATTAGCTTTAATAGAAATTTATACTTAAAACAAGCAATGCATTGGCTCATTCTATCGTAATCACACGGATCAACATGCACAACAATTAGAATTATTATTCTCAGACGCATACCTATCAATCACATTTGTCGACTTTCACAAAGATAATACTACCAAGTTTGAACTGTTTGTTATGGTCATTGTCCTCGCGATCATCATGCCGCAGTTTCCAAAGCCTTTGCAAGATTCAGAACCAACAAATAAGATCTAAATAATAAGTACAACAAAGATGCCTACACATCTCATTGATTCTCACCAGTAAGATTCGTAACCAACAGATAAGATCCAAATAATAAGTACAACAAAGATGCCTACAAATCTTATTGATTCCTGTACTGCAAGATTCGCAGTACCAACAAATAAGATCAAATAATAAGTACAACAAAGATGCCTACACATCTCATTGATTCCCAGCTGGTAAGATTCTCGGACCAACCCATTAGATCGCTTTTGATAAAGTGAATATCGGAATAAATCAAATCCATCTTGGCTAGCCGTGTCATACATTCAAGAACTTCAACAATGCTCTTGACCGCACAACATCCGTGAGTTGAGTATTCCCTGCTATAAGAAAGATGCTCACATTAAATACAAAAACAAGGAGACAAGTATATCATGATTTCGCTTTAATAGCGCCTTGAACTCAACTCCTCCACCACTTGGATGAGTTCTCTCTGAGTTCCGCTAATCGCAATCTGGCGCGCTTTTCTACTTGTTCACCTGAATGAAGCAAAGATTGCATCATTCAGCCAGCAAGCAGGATTAGTTGCAGTAGCCTCTCAGACTGTTTCCTCATGCCTAGACTGCCATTTTACAATTCCTAGCTAGTTAAGGTCTAATTAGCTAGAATTGTAAAAAAATATTAAGTGGCAATTCTGGGAGAAGCTTGAGGGGTCAATTGGAGAATCGCCTAAAAGAAGCTCCCCTTGCCTTGTGAGTCAAGGTGTTCTTCTTTAGTAGTTGCACTAAAATTGAGGAACATTAAGGTTGGCTTGTCCTGCTCATGTAAGGTGCAACTATAATTTTCTTTATCCTTTGTGCAGCTCCACTAAAATAAAGTGCCATTGTGGTGACAGTGACGGCTCCATCTTGCAAAGGCTAATAAAATGTTGCACGAGATTACAAGTAAACTTGACGTAGATTTTGAAACTCCAATCACCATTTTGTGCAGCTTCCACCAAAATTGAGAGATGTTGCCCACGTGACATTTTAGTTGAACCGCACAAGACACTCATTCCAAAAAAGTGTTTTGTGCAGTTCACCAAAAGGTCACAATAGCAACAAGGTGAAATGGATATCCCTATCTCGCACAAAATGATAGAAAGTAAACAAATAGTCAGTCAATAAGAATATACGTAAACATATACAAAATGAAAAGAAGCATCTTAATTATGTTCATGGCAATCACGCAAGGACAAGAGAAATTTTAAACGCCAAGAATGCTTCATGTTACCGTAAGCATTACGATCAACAATGAGATTCCTCGAATATGGGATTACTTTAATGGTGGTATTGCTTGTTTACTGCATATACCAAATCAACAAAGCAGCTAAAGAGTTGGTTTAAGGGCATGGGACCGTGGGGACACCAGGACACCTCAAAACAGAAGGAGCAACTTACTTATCACACCGGGGAAAACAACAGGAGTGCCATTTGTAACACATTTAATTGCATCTTATCACCGGAGGCATTAGATTAACAATAACACTGGTTAGACATGTCCTTAAGGTAACAAGCAGTGATCACTTCATTTTACATGCGCCTTACATTAACAAGGGCAAAAGGTTGGTATAAGGATGGCATGATAAAGGACGATCAAGACAATGTACCTACAAGGAGGCATAAAGTGGTGATGCCGAGCTTGTTCACGCTTATGTGAGGGCAACAAATCTAACTCGAGACCTTTACTATGTGAGGGCAGCAAATCTAATCCTCGAGACTCTTTACTATGTGGGAGCAGCAAATCTAACCCTGAGACCTTTACTATGTGAGGGCAGCAAATCTAATCCCGAGACCTTTACTATGTGAGGGCAGCAAATCTAATCCTCGAGACCTTTACTATGAGGGCAGCAAATCTAACTCGAGACTTTTTACTATGTGATGGCAAGAAATCTAATCCTGGACATAACTCGCTGACTTGTCCACCAGCCGCCACTTTCTATCCTTTTTTCAACCAATAATAGATCTGTTCCTTATCCAGCTTGTACCACGCTTTTCCCATTATTTTTTTCAACCAAGAGACCGTTAGGTATCCGTCTCTACTACTTTCACCATATTATTTCCTCTTGAATCAAGTCCTAGATTCATGCTACAACTTTCCCCTTTCTTCGTTGTTTGAACAAAGCCCTAGATTCAATGCATGAAGTAGCTTTTACCTCTAATAATACTAAAATTTAGGTGGCTTTGGAAGAGCTGATGGGAGTAGAAAAGATGCACATGCATACGCGGGAGTCAAGGCAGAGCAAGGCCGCCAAGAACTTATACCTGAGGGTCACGGGATGTCAAGGCGCAGGTCGGATCATGGACAATACGGCAGGGAGGAAGAAGGGTCGGAGGACCTCCCGAGCCTGGCCAAGCTGTCTGAGAGAACGACACGGGCAGAGGATCGGGCCCTCCGCAGCTGTGTTTCTCTCGCGGCGATGAGACGCGTGAACGATGCACCTTTTAGTCCTTCTACACACACAACCGGGGGATCCGCCGGATTTGTGACCAGCGGTGAGCAGAGAGAAAAAATGCCATCACTGTCTTGTTTATATCTCGAGGATGATGAGAATGAAGAGAGCAACCCTAGTAAAGCAAGCCTCAAGGTCATATATATAGTGGAGTGATTATCTTTTTCTCTCCACAACAAGTATTTCAATTTGTGTAATGCGGGCATTAAAGAAAAGAAACTCTCTATTTAAGGTGACTACTTAATGCATTCCTACTTACTATTACACTTGTGCTCCCCCGCCTCCATTCGATTGAACAATCTCTATCTGTGAATAAACATACAGTTAGTACTGTATTTATATAGAACAAACAAGCTCGAACTATTTTCGTAGTTAAAAAGTTGAGGGCGGGCTTTTTCTCCCAAGCTGCTACAGTTTTCGGGTAGGCGGTTTGACGAGAGGCGAGGAGGGTGAGCGAGGGGCTGTGCGATTTGACGGCGCTACATCGCTGGAAAGACTTGTGATATGACCACTCACTATAGTCATGAATTATCAAGGCCCGACCGGGTGATTCCCCTTCCGCTCTCAAGGCTTCTAATCTGTGCATGACACGTCGACCCGGATGTCGGATTTCCCACATGTCTAGTAGTAAGAAGGAGCAAAGAATGATGCGGTATACCTATTCTATTTCTAAATATAAGTCTTTGAGAGATTTCACTATGGACTACATACGAGAAAATGAGTGAATCTACACATAAAATGCATCTATATACATCCGTATGTGGTCCACAAGTGAAATATCTACTAAGACTTATATTTAGGAAACTGAGAGTACTATTTCATGTGCCTGAGGAGTGCGAACCACGGCATCCCAAAGGAACCAGTCAAATGGTAACCACGGTAGCTCAAAGGAACCAAATAGAGAAAACAATGTGGTGATATGGCCATAAAAACAATGTGTTACGGTCACATCAGTAGCATGTACAAGAATACCTCTCTTGTTTGGATCCTCGAGTTAGAGCTAGTTTGGGTTGAAATAGCCTCAAATTATCGAAACAAGAGGGGTTAGTTTGAGCTAGTTTGCTCTAACCCACTAAAAAACTAGCCCGTGGAGAGGTTCTAATTGGGTTAGTTATCCTCGGCCCACTAAAAGAGAACTAAAAAAAATCTCACCTGCTCGCACCAGATCGTCGTCTCCCTCGCACGACTCCTCCTCGCCTTCCCATATGGCCGCCTCAGCGCCCGCCTCTCTCTCTCCTCCGGCTGCCCTCTCCTTCCGCCTCCACTGCCTCTCCTCCGACTCAAGGTCGCCTCCCCCTTCACCAACAAGCTCTCCTCTGTATGCTGCTGTGGCGCATCTACTGGAGGTCGCAGAGGGGTGAGTTTGTTCTGCTCTTCCTGCCTCACGGCCATATCATTGATCTTGCTTGCTCTAGCGCTAATTCTGATTTGGAAAAGTAGATCCTGATCAAACTTGCTATAGATTTGTGGTGCACACATGGAATTGTTTGATGCTGCTTGAGGAGGTAATAAATCTTTCTAGAGGCCCAAAGATTCGTGTCACCTTTCTAGGTATTTCAATTTCAGCTTGCATTATTTGTAGAGGCCCAAAGATTCAGTTCACCTTTCTAGGTATTTCAACTTAGCTTGCATTGTTTCTAGAGGCCCAAAGATTCAATTCACCTTTCTAGGTATTTCATTGTGCTTGCATTATTTCTAGAGGCCCAAAGATTCAGTTCACCTTTCTAGGTATTTTGCTTCAGTTGCATTATTTCTAGAGGCCCAAAGATTCAGCTCACCTTCTAGGTATTTCAGCTTTTGCTTGCATTATTTCTAGAGGCCCAAAGATTCAGTTCATTTCTAGGTATTTTAGTTTCTTGCATTATTTCTAGAGGCCCAAAGATTCAGTCACCTTTCTAGGTATTTAAGTTTCAGGCTTGCATTATTTCTAGAGGCCCAAAGATTCAGTTCACCTTTCTAGGTATTTCAGTTTTAGCTTGCATTATTTCTAGAGGCCCAAAGATTCAGCTCACCTTTCTAGGTATTTTAGTTACATGCTTTCATTATTTCTAGAGGCCCAAAGATTAAGTTCCCCTGTCAATGCAATGGCCTGCTACCCATGCCTGTCGACCTCAACTCGCAGGAGGGCGCCTGAGGGGTTCCTGGCTTGGCCTCAAGAGCCTCCTCCAGAGCGACGATGCATGCAGCCTCCTCGGTGCGTGAGGGGCTCCGGCTCCCTCCCTATCGTGAACGACTTGTGATGAGTTAGCTCATTCTTTGTTTCATGAAGTGTTTTTTATTTTGTAGCTTGATTGACACTTTATGTTTAAGTGATATCTCATTTGTATGGACAAAGTAAAATTATCATGTTTTGCATGCTTGATTTGTATAGATGGTCTGCTTATGTCAATTGTGAGCGGAGGAGGCCAAGAGCCGCCACACCAAGAGGGTGCTTGGATCCAAGGGACTTATTTTAGTCGACTAAAAATAGGGTCCAAAGTAGTCAAATGATTGAGATAGAGCATTTATTGTCAATCTAACTCCCATCCATACACACTCTTTGGTTTAGAGTTAGTTCGTTAGAATCTAACTCTAACCTCTAACTCGAGTTAGAGTTCTCTCTCGCCTTGGTTCATCGCCATCATACTTTCCCCATTCCGTGTTTTCAAGATCTCATAATCAAAGAGGCCCTTTTTCGGGAAAATCAAAGAGGCCCTTAGACCTGTTTAGGTCCGTCATTTTTATAAACGTGTTATGTCCAAAATTTAATGAACGTGTTCGCTTTCCATGAAAATAATCCGTTTCATGTAGTAATTCATTGATTTATTTATTCATGGGTTTGTATGTAATTCGTGAGGTCTGAAATGTAAAGTACCCAAGATATGCTCGAGTCGCATGCACTACGCACCCAGATGCTCTATGTCCCACATGTCGGCTAATGGGAGCACGTGGAAATAGCCTAGGAGTACATATAGGAGGATAAATGCGAAAAATATGTACCGTGAAGCGAGTCACGGGTTCAAAAGGAGACTAAAGTGATGAAGCTATAGGTCGACGCACTCCAACTAGTGGTACTAGACATATAACTAATTTTCCCTCAAAAAGAGGCACGAGTGCTCAAGATTCTATTCTATAAACACGAGTCCCATCTCGACAACAACGCCCTGCCATGCCTAGCTCTCCTCCTCGCTTTCTCTCTTCTAATTTAACCGGCCGACGCCTGGGTGGGTGGGTTTGCTCAATCACGGCCCCACCTCAAGTGAAAACGTTACGACTGAATAAAATGCCATATACTCCTCCGCTCATAAATATGTTTTAGATACTAGTTCAATGGAATACATCATACGATGTATGAAGACATAGTTTAGAGTGTAGATTCACCCATTTTGCTCGTATGTAGTAGTCACTGTCGGAATCTTTAGAAAGACTTATATTTGGGAACGGAGGGAGTACTATACTAATAAAACATTAAGGCCACGAGGCGATGCTGCTGGTTACAGGAGGCAAGAAGAAGAGATGCATCCATCGACGACGCCCACCTCTCGACTCAGCGCCGCCAACCGAACGCGCCTAAGTAGCGCCGCTGTGGCCAGGTCGACGTGTTTCAACAATGGCGTCCAAAGATTCCACCGCCGAAGAAGGCCAACGCCTTTCTGTCCTCGCTGCCTTGTAGTGGCCTATGTAGACGATTTCCCAGACGGGATGTGCAGGTCGACGGTTTTCTGTATGGCAGGCGCTGCACGGCGCAGCGCGGCCTCGAGGTGCACATTCTTCGTCGCTCCGGCACTGCAGGCCACCAGGCTTGAAAGAGTTCACACCATGTAGGCCGATGAGGGTGGCAGGCAATGAGGAGCCCGGCGGCCTGAGCAGACGGCAAGGTCGTCTGCCGCTTCTTGACGGCGGCGGTGAACTTGCGGATGGAGTTGACCATCATGTCGCCCATGCGAGGGCGGTGGTTGCGCCGAGGGCTACGATGCCCGCGGTCGCCAAGACCATCTGAACGCTGCGCGTAATGTGCCGGGCACGCTTGATGATTTGGCACACCGATCGCCGCCGCCCATCGCTCCATAGGTGCTTGTGGCTTCGTCACTTGGTCTTGGAGTGAGTGTTGTGCGACAGAGACTGGGAGTAGATGGATTGGAGTGGGGCGCCTTTATTATATGAGAGTCCAAACTCGTTGCATTCACATCGCGGCCGGCTCTAGTCCGCTTCTCCAATTAATTCCTCCGCATGTAATTGAGGATGCATCATTGACTGCTCAACGCCTCGGAACCGCTACCTCTCTTCCTCCTTGGCATTCTACCTATGGACCCGCCGACACAGGTGCCTATGGTGACTTTCAAATTTCAAGATGATAGTGTATGCAGGTGCGCTCATAGGGGAGTGTATGCGCATGTATATGAGCGCTATGCTCCAGATCGTAAAACAACGAATGCGTGTCAAAAAGAGACTAGTCAAGATACTCAATATTGTGCACCTCGGAGAGGAAAACGATAGAACTAGTACGTATTTATTTACTGTGATTCACCTATTTTGCTCCATATGTACTCCGCCCTCGGTAGTCTAGTCACTTGTTGAAATCTCTAGAAGGGCAAATACTTCCTTCGTTTATGTATTATACTAGCAAGTAGTTGTAACGTATTAGTACAATAGTGGGCTCATAGCAATTTTGTCTCATGCAAGAGCCTGGCTATATGCGGCTCCAATGTTCAGAATCGCAACGCTCGTTTGCGCTGGCTCTTCGCTTCTTCGAGAAGACGAACAATGATGTTTACTATCGCTTCTACAAAGGTCGAATCCATCGCTGCATGTCCGTCCACCGCGAAGCGGACGGATAGCTTGTTGTAGAAGTACTACTAAGCAAAGTGTCCTCGCTTATGAGCAACAACAAGCATGGGCGAGGGAGAAGGTAGTAAAATCAAGCTTCTCCTCGTTCTACGAGTTGACGCACACATCATAGCACCGGCCCCACATGCTTGCCTCTAAACTGGCTGAAAGACCAGAAGCAGTACAATATATTTGCAAACTCTAACATTTACCCACCACAAATTAAAATATATGGGTGATGCATCATTCTCGATGCGAGGCCGGGAGTCCCTTTTCAAAAAAAACAAATTAAAATATATATCTCTCTTCTGACCAGATGAGCGCGCAAACTACAATCACTGTGGTGACAGTAGGGCCAAGACTATTTTAATTTAAAAAACTTGAGACGGCCACATAGCATGGAGCCAACCCCAACGATTTTAAGCTTACAGCACGGACACGCTATCTAGACTACTCTACACATGAAACTGCCACACGAGCGGCCCCGCGCTTGGCTCTTCGCCTTCTGAAGTCGAACAATGATGGTGTACTATCGTGACCGGAGGAGTACTACAAGACGCTTCCGCCATCTCACACATTGAATCTGCCGTGATGTCCACCGCTGCAAGGAGGAGAGCGCGTAGCGTAAAGCTTCTCCTATTCTGCCAGCCACCACGCCATGGGCGTAGGGAGGGACGCCTATCTTTTATGCAGTATGATGTGGGGTTGACAGTGTGTGGCCAACTGTCATACAGCCCAAAGGTGTGCGCTAAGTCCTGAGGGAGAGGATAATCAAACTTCTCGCTGATGTACGAAAGGACGCGACACATCAAAGCACCGCACTGATATATTTCAATAATTTATGCTTACTCGATGCATTAATACAACACGCATTTAGTTCTAGATACATCCATTTTCGAGATGGCATCAATTCGAGGGAGTACATTTAGGAACAGAGGAGTATAAAATATGTGACGGTAAGCTTTGTAATACCCCGCCCAAGTCGAGATGGTTGTGCACGAGGAGGGCGAGATCATGCAGACCTAACAGAATGACCACGATGGAGCTCTCTAAGGTCTCGGCGGACCTCACCGTGCTCCATGCCCCTTTGTGCTCCGCCTTGACGCCCAAAGGTATGAGGTTCAATACACCTCGTCTGCTCGCTGATTGAGCAAGGTGCAGGTTTTGATTGATGTGTTGTTGATTGATTTCTGCGTGCAAGGAGGGCACTGGCTCGCGGATCGCCGCTCGAGCGCCCGGAACCAGCGGCAAGGCTGTGGCGGCGAGCAAGGTGGCTTCGACGCGGCGGAACACGGGGTGGACTCCGCCCTTTCGTCGGTGAGGGTGGAGTGCCCGCACGAAGGCTGTGGGCTCTACGCCACTTACCACAAGCTCGCCGATCACCAGAGCTGCGGTCCGCCGCGCTGCCGCAAATGCCCCCGCGTTCGTCATACATGAAGGCCACGGCTTACCACCACATCAGCACCGCGATCCCATGCCCGCACAGGATCCAAGACGGCAAGGTGCTCCAGCAGCAAGCATCACGGAGCCACGGTTTTGCTGTTCGCGAGGAGGACCGCCGTGTTTTTCTTGGTTCGGCATGCGTTTGACATCGCGCGCCTATCGCTGCTCGGCCGTCAGATCACGAGCGGGCGCCCCCACGCCGCACTACTTGGCCAAGCTGGGCGAACGGTTCACGGGAGCCAAAGGCACGACCACGCTGCCAAGGTGGAAATGGAGGTGACAAGCAGCAAGGATCCCAAGACGCCGACGGCAGAGCTGACCTTCGACAGTTCCGCCAAGCCGGGCCGGGCTAAGCTTGTGTCCTCCACATTCAGATTGACAAGCTCACGCCCCAAATGTTTCGATAAAGGTTTCTGTTTATCTTAGTAATATGCTAATATAGGGATTACCTTGGTCTACTTTAGCTTAAGAAATGGTGGGTTTTGGTGGCTATGCAAGAATTACTCGACATCGATCAAGAATTTCCAACAATGAACGGATATTTTGTGTCTGTTGGATATAAAGTTCCTTTGGTAAGAAGTACTACTTGTCATCAAATGGATAAAAGGAGATGTATGTAGATTTATTTAGTTCTAGATACATCCTTTTTATCCATTTTGATGACAAGCACTCCTCCGCTCCACAATACATGCCTTCCATTTGTCAAAATATAGATGTATCTAGACATGTTTTAGTATATAGGTACATCCATGATAGAGCCAATCGGATGGTTGAGAACACTACAATCAGAGCTACAGATGCATGTGACCCTGCATGCAGAGGTCATCATCCTCCTTTTCGAAAAAACAGATGCGTGTGAGAGGACGAAAAGGCATGCGCACCTCTTTCTTCCCAGTATAACGCATACTAAACTCGAGACTACAAGTTTTTGTGGGTGGCACGATGGTGCAAGTAGAAGTCCCGAGATAGGTTTAATGCGCCCAAAAAGGACTAGCCTAGAGCTCGCCACGCTGCTATTCCTGAACGCCCCATTAACCGTGAAGATATGTATACGACGGTGCCGCTTATTGCATGCACAGCGATTCTCCTTTCCGTTTATGGTGAGGGAATATTTGTAGTTTGCAAAAGCACCTAATTAATGCTCTTGTTTTCTCAAAAATTATGTTTATCAATGCATTATTGTAATGCATGCATGTAAAGTACATGCATTGGTCAATTTTCTTAATACTTGCATGCAATGATTTAATGCACCTTGAATCTGAAATATGTTGAACAACCAAATTGAGCCTTTATAAATGGAAAACTAAAATTTTGAGATAAGCTATAACAGCATAGGAGTAATTAGTAAGTAATATAATAATGCATCATGTAGTTAATAAATTTGAGTAACAATATGTTACCTAATGCATCAAAGCAAAATGAGTCTATCTTAATAATGATGGCTTGCATGATACAAACACATGTTACTTCTATATAATTGAAAAACTAAAATTGCATGTTAGTCTAAGATACATGATACTAAACCGAAAGGGAGTAGAAAAGAAGTACTCCATCGGGAATAGTGCCGCATCAAACTAGAACCGCTAATAAATTTGAGCTTATGCCTCGTCACATTCCAAATTACTCCACGCTATATTGAATTGCAAACCTGTTCACACCGATCACAACTAAACAGTTTCCCACTTAGGAGCGATTAGTACCACGCTATATTGAATTCAAACCTGTTCACACCGATCACAACCTAAACGGTTTCCCACTCGGAGCGATTAGTACTCGTTATAAATACTAGTATGCCAAGATGATCGCATTCCTCCTCAACTCCTCATCCACAAAACAAACAAGTCATTCAGCATCTTTCCTTAAGGCCCATGGCCAGCGTGAGTTCGGTCGAGATTGCCACCAGGAGAGGCGGCGAAGCGAAGCACGAGAGATCCCGCCATGCGAGCAGCGACATGTCCCGCCGCCAAGTAGCAGATAGAGGTCCCGCCGCACCGCTGAAGCAGCAAGAGAGGTCCCGCCACACGCCGATGCAAAGATCGGTCCGGCTACCGCTGGCAGCAGAGATGTCCCGCCGCCACGAATGCAAAGAGATGTCCCACGCCGCCGGGCGCCTCGGAAAATTTCGCGGCAGGCGACGATCGTTACGCGCATGCATGCGATCCATAGCCGATGGATCGATCTCCGTTGGCAGGTTGCGGACACGGAAAGCCTCATTTGAACAGGCTACCGCGCCATCCGCAACTAAGGAGGGCAATGAGAGGCTCCGGCCGAGCGCCGACTGCCGAGGGAGAAGATCGTCCAAGTGCGTACTCAGCAGGAGGAGACCAAGGCCTTGTTGAAGAGGACCGCGCCATCGCCAAGAAACTTATGGACGAGAATGACATGCTCAACAAGCGCCAAAGGCTGGTGGAGGAACTGTGGATGTTCTCAAGCAGCGCCTTGAGGACACGAAGAGTCATCACGCCACCGCTGGAGACTAGTTCTCGGCCTCGCAGAACGCATCAAGAAAGTAGAGATCAGAGCCAGATCCTTGTCTTCCTTCTTCTTTTCCCTTGTGTATTTCGGGCGAAATATGTGGTTTTTTTAATTATCTTTCTAATTATGTAAGACAATTAATCGCCCTTATCTTTCTGTGGAAGATCAATGTTGCGAGGCTGGAATGAAGAAAACTCTTGCTGTGGGCGACTCGGCGTTGTTCTTCTAGTTGTCGCTGGGCTTCCTTCAGCTTCCTGGTTTCTTTTGATGTAATAATCGTTTAGGATGTGGATTGTGTCGCGGTTGTGAAATGTTGGGTTCTAGCATGATGTTTGGCCTTGTTGGCCTCTGGGATGTTGCATTTCAACTGGTAGCTTTTAGTCCTTCGTTAGGCTGAGTTGTGCTGAACTTCTTGTGAATTGTGGTGGCTTCATGAAAATGGAAGGCAAGCCTTCTTGATCAAAAAAATAAAATCGCCCTTATATATTCATCAGCCTTGCTATAAGTCGCAGAGATGCTATAGGTCCGCCGGATCTACATCAAGATCCGCTTTCAGATTTTCTTTCTCTTAAATCTCAATCGAAAGTGAGACATAGCCACTATTAAACAGAGGCTCGGGCGCCATTAATGGAGACCTTGGGAGAGAGGTGGACGGCGATGGAGGTCAAAGGGTTTCTCCCGATAAGCACCAGGGTCGATCGCACGCCTCTCAGACTCAAATAGCTACCCCGCACGGCGCCCTAGCTAATAAAATGGGACGCGTGGCGGCACGTAAATGGTACTAGTAAGTAGAACGCCCACGGTTTCAATAATACTTGTGCCGATTGTCTTATATTTGGGAGCGGAGAATCTACTAATAAAACATTAAGGCCATGAGGCGATGCGGTGCTGGTTCTGAGGAGGCAAGAAGAAGAGATGCATCCATCAGCAGCGTCCACCTCCTCGACTCGGGCGCGGCCCACGAGCAGCGCCTAAGTAGCAGCGGCTTCGTGGCCAGGTCGGCGTGCTTGAACAATGGCATCCAAAGATTCCAGCCGCTGGAAGAAGGCCAGCGTCTTTCATCCTCGCTTGCCTTGTAGTGGCCTATGTGAGCGATTTCCTCCTAGGCGTGGATGTGCGGTCGACGGTTTCTTGCATGGCGGTACCGCGGCGAACCGGCCTCGAGGTGGACATTCTTCGTCGCGACCTCCGGCACCTGCGGAGGAACCACGGAGCTTGAAAGAGTTCGTTACCATGTAGGCGATGAGGGTGGCAGGCAATGAGGAGCACTGGCGTAGCGGGCTGGAACGATCTGCAAAAGTCGTCCGTGCAGCTTCTTGGCGGCGGTGAACTTGCGGATGGAGTTGACCATCATGTCGTCCATGCGAGAGCGAAGCCGGCGTCGGCAAGGGCTCGATACTGCGATCGCCCGACACCATCTGAAGCGCTGCGGCGTCTTGAGGCCGCGGGCAGCGCCTTCAGATGATTTAGCACAGAATTGCCGCTTCGCGTCCATCGCCTCCATAGGTGCTTGTGCCCAGTTACTTGGTCTTGGGTTGGAGTGGCGGTGTTGTGCGAGACTTGGAAGTAGTAGTAGATAGATTGGAGTGGTGGGGCGCCTTTATTATATGAGTCAAACTTTGTTGCATTCACATCGTCTTTGGCTCTAATCCGCTTCTCAATTAATTCCCTCTGCATGTAATTGAGGATGCATCATTGACCGTTCAACGTCTGGAACCGCTACCTTCTTTCTCCTTGGCATTCAAGCACCTATGGACCCGTCGACGACGAGGTGCCTATGGTGACCGTAAATTTCAAGATGATAGTGTATGCGTGCGTGTGTGCGTTCATAGGAGTGAGTGTATGCGGCGTGTATATGGCGCTTGCGTCTGTCTTGTGTAAAAACAACGTAAATCGTGTCAAAAAGACTAGTCGGTATACTCAATATTGTGCACCTCGGAGAGAAAGCGATAGAACTAATGCGTGTTTATTTACGGTGCAGATTCACTCATTTTGCTCCATATGTACTCCGTCTCGGTGTAGTCTAGTCACTTGTTGAAATCTCTAGAAGGGCAAATACTCCTTTACGGTTTACAGGGCTATACTAGCAAGTAGTTATGCGTACTAGTACAATAGTGGGCTCACATAGAAATTTTGTCTCATGCAAGAGCCTAGCTATATCACGTGCTCAATGTTATAACTGCAGCGTTTGGTTTGCGCTTGGCTCTTCACCTCTTGAGAAGGCGAACAATGATGTTACTACTCTGCTTCTCGATGTCGAATCCACGGTTGCATGTTACGTCCACATGGCCCGAGACGGATAGCTTGTTGTAGAAGTACTACTAAGCAAAAGCATGTCCTCGTTTGCGAGCAACGGCGTGCATAGGCGAGGAGAAGCGTGTAGTAAATCAAGCTTCTCCTCGTTCTCGAGTTGATGACACATCATAGCACTGGCCCCACATGCTTGCCTCTAAACTTGGCTGAAAGACCCGATGTACAATATATTTGCTGCAACCTCTAACATTTACCCACCACAAATTAAAATATGTGGCCGTATGCATCATTACGATCACGAGGCAGAAATCTCCTTTTGAAAAAACTAATTAAAATATATATTCCTGTCTTGACGGATAGGCGTGCAAACTACAATCACCGGGGTGACAGGTAGGGCGAAGACTATTTTAATTTAAAACAAACTTTGAGGCGGCCACATAGCATGGAGCCGACCCCAATTATTTTAAGCTTACAGGCACGGTACCGCTATCTAGACTACTCTACATGAAACGCCACCGGCGGCGTCCGGGTTGCGCTTGGCACTCGCGCCTCTTGAAGTCGAACAATGATGGTGTACTCTTGCCTTTGGAGGAGTACTCGATGCGCTTATGGCCAACACAGATTGAACTGCTGCATGTCCACGGCGTGCGGAAGCGAAGCGTGTGGCAGCTTCTCCTATTCTTGCCAGCCACTGCGCTCATGGGCGAGGAGGGCGCTCCCTATCTTTGCGTGTATGGCAGGTGGGCCCGACGGTGTGTGGCCAACCATGTCATCAGCCAAAAGCAGTGCAGATTAAGTCGCGAGAGGATAATCAAACTTCTCGTTGATGTAGCGAGTTGCCGCGACACATCAAAGCACTGCACTCGATATATTTCAATAATTTGCGTTTACCGATGCATTAATTACAACAACGTAATTTTAGTTCTAGATACATCCATTTCGAGACAAGTAATTCGAGCGGAGGGAGTACATTTAAGAGCAGAGGGAGTATAAAATATGTGATGGTAGCTTTGTAATACCCGGCCCAAGTCGAGAGATGGTTGTGCACGAGGAGGCGAGATCATGCGAGACCGAACAGGAACAGGACCCGGCGATGGAGCTCTCTAAGGTCTCGATGGACCTCACCGTGCTCAATGCCCCTTGTGCCTCCGCCCTTGGCGCCTCCGGTGTATGAGGTTCGAATACACCTCGTCCGTTCGGCTGATTGAGCAAGGTGCAGGTTTCTTGATTGATGTCTGTTGGATTGATTTCTGCGGTGCAAGGGAGGGCACACACTGGCGGACTGCCGCGTCGAGCACCCGAGAACCAGCGGCGGTGCGGAAGTCGGCCATGGTGGCCCGGCGTGCGGAACAGGCGGTGGACTCGTCCTTTCGTCGGTGAGGGTGGAGTGCCCGCCGCGAAGGCTGTGGGCTCGTCACTTACCACAAGCTCGCCGATCACGCGGCGTGTATGCTTTCGCGCCCTGCAAATGCCCGTGCCGTCTGCGGACTCTGAGGCCACGCGGCGCTCTACCTCCACATCAGCACCGCGCATCCATGCCGTGCACGAGATCGATCTGGCAAGGTGCTCCGGTGCAAGTGCCGCTTGTCGACCCACGGCTCTTGCTGTTAGCGGAGGAGGACGCCCGCGTGTTTTTTCTTGGTCGGCGGCGTGCTTGGCATCGGCCGCCTATCGCCGTGTCGATTAAATGCGCATCGAGCGAGGCGTCCCCTGCCGCACTACTTGGCCAAGCTGTGGGCGAAGCGGCCGCCCGGGGAGACCAAAGGCACAACCGGCTGTCAAGGTGGAAATGGAGGTGACAAGCACAAGGATCGGCGGCGTCGGCGTGCGGGTGACCTTCTTGGCAGTTCCGCCCAAGCTGCTGGCGGGGCTAAGCTTGTCCCTCCACATTCAGATTGACAAGCTCACGTCCTAAATGTTTGACGATTGCCTTCTGTTTATCTTAGTAATATGCTAATATAGGGATTACCTTGGTCTACTTTAGCTTAGAAATGGTGGGTTTTGGTGGCGATGCAGCAATTACTTGACATCGGATCGGTAATTTCAACGATCGAGCGGATATTTTGTATACTGTTGAATATAAAGTTCCTTTGGGTAACAAGTACTACTTGTCAACAAAATGGATAAAAGGAGATGTATGTAGGCGTATTTTAGTTCGGATACATCCTTTTTATCCATTTGATGACAACACTCCTCCGTTCCACAATACATGCCTTCCATTTGTCAAAATATAGATGTATCTAGACATGTTTTAGTATATAGGTACATCCATGATAGAACCAATCGGATGGTTGAGAACACTACAATTAAGTAGCTACAGATGCATGTGTGACTCCGGAATCTCGAGGCCGGGGTCATCATCCTCCTTTTCGAGAAAAAACAGATGCGTGTGTGAGAGGACGAGTGCGTGCGTGCACCTCTTCTCTTCTGTATAACGTACTACTAAACTCAGTACTACAAGTTTTTGTGGGTGTACGATGGTGCGTGCGAGAAATCCCGAAGATAGGTTTAATCGTCTGAAAAAAGGACTAGCCTAGAGCTGCGCCAGGCAGCTATTCTGTTGACGCCCCATTAACCGTAAGATATGTATCTGACAGGTGTCGGTTATTGCATGTACATGCAGTACTCCTCCTTTCCGGTTTATGGTGAGTGGTGGAATATTTTTTGTAGTTTGCAAAAGCACCTAATTAATGCTCTTGTTTTTCTCAAAAAATTATGTTTATCAATGCATTAATTGCAATGCATGCATGCATAAAGTACATGCATTGGTCAATTTTCTCTTAATACTTGCATGCAATGATTTAATGCACCTTGGAATCTGAACATGTGTTGGGGAACAACCAAATTGAGCCTTATAAAATGGAAAAACTAAAATTTTGAGATAAGCCCTATAAGGCTGGTCATAGTGGGAGTAACTTAGCAAGTAACATAACACATCCCAAGAAAAGTTTGCTTATGTGGCATGTAGTTAATGAGGAGAAAGGTGTTTGGAGTAACATAATATGTTACTGTAACATGGCGCATCCCAAAGCAAAATGAGTCTACATCTTAATAAATGATGGCTTGCATGATACCACACACATGTTACTTCCCACTATGAAGGTAGTAACATAGACTAGTAACATGTGCATGTTACTAGTCTAAATTACTCCCCACTATGATTAATCTAAAACCGGAAGGGGTAGAAAAAGAAGTACTCCATCACGGAATAGTGCCGCACTTCAAAACTAGAACCGTCAATAAATTTTGAGCTTGCGTCTCGTCACATTCAAATTACTCCACGCTATATTGAATTGCAAACCTATTCACACCGATCACAACCTACGGTTTCCCACTTAGGGCGTATTAGTACCACGCTATATTGAATTCTAAACCTGTTCACACCGATCACAACCTAAGCGGTTTCCCACTCGAGGGAGTGTATTAGTACTCGGTTATAAATACTAGTATGCCAAGATGACTGCATTCCTCCTCAACTCCTCATCCACAAAAACAAACAAGTCATTCACATCTTTCCTTGCGTACGCCATGGCGGCGTGAGTTACAGGTCGAGATTGCCACCGGGGAGAGGCGAGCATGGAAGCGGAAGCACGAGAGATGTCCCGCCTAGCTGCGAGCAGCCGACATGTCCGCCCGCGATAGTAGCAACATAGAGGTCCCTTGCGCCGCTGAAGCAGCCACGGAGGTCCCGCGCGCCGTCGATGCAGCAGACTGATGCGGCAGCGCCGCTGAAAGCGAATGTCGCGGCGCCGCGAATGCAGCGAAGATGTCACGGCCCAGCGCGCGCCAGGGAAAAATTTCGCGGGCGGCGGCGTATTCAGGTGCATGCATGCAATCGTCCATAGCCAGATGGATCAGATCTCTGGCTTGGCGAGGTTGCAGGACGACGTGAAAGCCTCATTTGAACAGGCTACCGGCGTCATCCGGCAACTAAGGGAGGGCAATGAGAGGATCCGGGCGGCGCGACCTCTGAGGGAGAAGATCGTCGAAGTGCGAACCAGCGGGGAGGAGACCAGTGCCTTGTTGAAGAGGACGGCGTCATCGTCAAGAAACTTATGGGCGAGAATGACATGCTCCGCAACAAGCGCCAAAGGCTGGTGGAGGAATCCGTGGATGTTCTCAAGTAGCGTCTTGAGGACACGAAAGAGCTCATCGCTGCTCACCGCGGAGACTAGTTCCTTGACCTGCAACAACGCATCAAGAAAGTAGAGATCAGCGAGCCAGATCCTTGTCTTCCTTCTTCTTTTGCCCTTGTGTATTTCGGGCGTAGCCGCATGTGGATTTTTTAGTTATCTTTCTAATTATGTAAGACAATTAATAGTCCTTATATTTCTGTGGAAGATCAATGTTGCGAGGCTAGAATGAAGAAAACTCTTGCTGTGGCGACCCTGGCGTTGCTGTTCTTCTAGTTGCTGCTGGGCTTCCTTCAGTTTCCTGGTTTCTTTTGATGTAATAATCGGTTTAGGATGTGGATTGTGTCGTTGGTTGTGAAATGTGGGTTCTAGCATGGATGTTTGGCCTTTGTTGGCCTCTTGGGATGTTGCGATTTCAATCTGGTACGAAGCTTTAAGTCCTTCGTGTTAGGCTGGAGTTGTGCTGAACTTCTTGTGAATTGTGGTGGCTTTCAGTAATAAAAATCGGAAGGGGCAAGCCCTTCTTTGATCAAAAAATAATAGAAATCGTCCTTATATATTCATCAGTCTTGCTATAAGTCGCAGTAGATGCTATATAGGTCCGTCGGATCTTACATCAAGATCCGTGCTTTCAGATTTTCTTTTCTCTCTCTTAAATCTCAGTCGAGTGAGACATAGCCACGCCATTAAGCAGAGGCTCGGCGCCATTAATGGAGACCTTGGAGAGAGGTGGGCGGCAGATGGAGGTCAAAGGGCTCTCCTCCCGATAAGCACGCGCAGGGTCTGATCGCCGTCTCTCGTATTCAAATAGCTACCACGCACGCGCCTCCTAGCTAATAAAAATGGGGGGCGTGGCGGCACGTAAATGGTACTAGTAAGTAGAAGCATACGGTTTCAATAATACTTGTGTTTCCGATTGTAGCGTGAATCCACTTGTTCCAAAATGACTTTGTTGATTGTTAATGTATGCGCCGCCAAATCGGACTGCAAATTTACCACAGCATGTTGGTACCATGTCATGGCACTGAAGCCAAGTTTCATTATTTTCATGTGTGTTTTGGATTTACAGAATTAAAAACTAAGTTTCTCAATGTTTCCAACCCAGCCACGGCCTTGAATTTTGAATTTCATTCCCATTTCTTGCATGGAACCTAGAAATTTACCGAGGACACACATGTGATTTTCAACCAACTTTGGTGCCTTTGGAACATGTGCTTGTATTTCAAATTTGAATTATGCACACAAAGGTGACACGTTCCCTCCGAGAACCACGAGCCTTCTTGAGAGAAGCTCGGATTTGCAAGAAGCTTATACCATGGCATGGTACTACCATGACATGACACCATGCCAAGTTTCATGATTTTAAAACCAAGTTTCTCAATGTTCTCGACCGAGCCACGATGCCCACATGTTTGAATCTTATTCTCATTTTTTGCATGGGAGTAGAAATTCACCCGAGGACACAAATGTGATTTTTCAACCAACTTTGGTGCACGGGAGCACGTGCTTGTAGTTCAAATTTGAATTATGCACATTAAATGACCAAAAACTCAATTAATGTGTAGATAAGGCCAAACGAAGCCGGAATAATTCCAAAATTTAACAGGGCACTCATGTAGTTCTATGTTGCCTTTGTAAATAAACTCAAGGGGGACAACGTATATCATTTCGCACTCAAAGGTGACACGTTCAATCTCAGAACCACGAGCCTTCTTGAGAGAAGCTTCAGTTTGCAAGAAGCTTATACCAAAATCTGTTCCTATTCGGCCATTTTTTTTACCACAACATGGTAGTACCATGACATGACATCCATGCCAAGTTTCATGATTTTCAGACGTGTTTTGGATTTACAAGAATTTTAAAACCAATTTTCTCAATGTTCTCGGCCGAGCCACGATGCCCAGATGTTTTAATTTTATTCTCATTTCTTGCATGGGACCTAGAAATTCACCCGAGGACACAAATGTGATTTTTCAGCCAACTTTGGTGCACGAGAGCATGTGCTTGTAGTTCAAATTTGACTGATGCACATTAAATGACAAGAAACTCAATTAATGTATAAAAAACGACAAACGAACCCGGAATAATTCCAAAATTTAACATGGCACTAATGTAGTTCTATGTTGCCTTTGTTAAGAAACTCAAGGGCGGGGGCAGCGTATATCGTTTCACACTCAAAGGTGGCATGTTCCCTCTTAGAACCACGAGCTTCCAAATCGGTCCAATTTTTTACCACAACATGTTAGTGCCATGACATGACACCATGCCAAGTTTCATGATTTCCAGCCGAGTTTTGGATTTACATGAATTTAAAATATAAGTTTCTCGATGGTCTCGGCAGAGTCATGACGCCCAGATGTTTGAATTTCATTCTCATTTCTTCCATGGGACCTAGAAATTCAACCAAGCACACACATGTGATTTTTCAACCCACTTTGGTGCACCGAAGCATGTGCATGCAATTCATATTTAGATTATGCACATTAAAAGTCTAGAAACTCAATTAATGTATAAAAGGCCAAATGAACCCGAAATAATTCCAAAATTTAACAGGGCACTCATATAGTTCTATGTTACCTCTGTAAATAAAATCAAGGGGGAGGCAGTGTATATCGTTTCGCACACAAAGGTGACACGTTCCCTCTTGGAACCACGAGGCTTGTTGAGAGAATCTCCGGTTTTGCAAGAGGCTTATACCAAAACTTGTCCCAATTCAGCCAAAAATTATACGTATGAAAACAGGGTTTAGATTATCCCGAACATCTCGCTACCTAGACCAATAATGTACTATGATTTGAATTCAACCTAAAATGGATACAAATGTTTGAATTGGAGAGCGTATGGTACATGTAGTTCAGAGTGAAATATGATTACTGCTATATGCATGTATTTTTGTTATCAAGATAATATTTAAATTATTGTATAACTTGACAACAATCATATTCAAATAAGGAAAATTGATTCAAATTTAGTCCATATGGTAGCGACAATATATATGTTCACATGGTGGAGTAAAATGTTCATATATGATGGAAGATCAAAATGTCGACTACATCAATTATAAACCACAAGGTCACCTAATGATATATTCAATTCAACATAACGTGGATTCAAAATTGAAATTGAGATCGTGGCATCTCTAATCATATAAAAGGGACATTACTCTTTCTTTGGTGGGAATTGATTTGTTTTTGTTGTTGTTGAGGAAGTGCGAATCGATTTGGTCTTGTGCGGGGTAATCTTGTTCTCCGATTTTTTACATTTTTCTTGTAGTTTTTCAATGGCATCTATAGCAATATAGTAAAGGGACATGACTCTCTTGTGTCTTTTATGATTTTTTACGTTAAGTTTGTCCTGCCGAACAAGGAATCCGCACCTTGTTATCCCGAAATTTTCAAGCTCGAGTATCTTTTGTCTCACCTTTGAAACTCCCGCTTCTTCAACCTCGCCGCACCTTGTTATCCCGAAATTTGGGCCAGCGAGAACTCCCTCCTCATCCAAAATCGCTCCGCAGCCTGAACACGCGAAATCCCCTTCTACCCCTCAGCCGAAATGAAGCTCCACGTCGCGGTGTCAAAACCGGTGAAGTACGCTGGTAACTTACCTACATTTCGGACAAGCGCGTCCCTAAGCTTGCTCCCCCCCGCCCCCCATTCGTACACCGAGGCCGCCAAAACCCGTGAAACCCCACGCTCCTCCGTCGGCCTCCCGACCGCCTCCCAGCCGGAGACTCTTCCCCGACTACCGTCGTCCACCGCAACAGCTCGCCGTCCCTCATCCACCGCACCGGATGAGGATCCGTTGTCGATCTCGTCGTCCCGCCGGATCAGCCGCCCCGTCCTCCACCTCCAAGGAGCTACCCCGACGTTCGCCTCGTCATCGCGCCACCTTAATCCCCACAGCGCCGTCTTGACCTGCCCCACCAGAACCGCAGCACCCTCACCAATTCCTCCGATGAAGCCAAGGCCAACTCGGCGCCACCAAGGTGGTTCTGCACTCACCGCTGCATTTTATCTTTTATTCGATCTCACGGGGCTGCCGGTCCTCGATACCGAGCAGACATGGCATCTCCATCGACGGCGCCGTCGCCGGCCACATCATCCACGGCGTCTCTCCCCCATGTCGTTGCTTCCTCGGCGGCCACTTCCACAATGGCACTAGCTGCAGTTGCTCCGGCTCTTGCTCGCGTTGCGCTCTGTTCTTCTGTTGGTCGCGCTTTGCTGCTGCTCCTGCTTTAGTTCGTGCTGCTGCAATAGTATATGTCTACTATCCGTTCATCCAACCCAATGATCTTTGGGTCTTCTATGTGGTTCATGTTGGGCCAAACACCCGAGTGGGCAACAAACAATAGATGATCCATTGTCTATCTTTTAAACTGCTCTGCCGTGCCGTCAAGCTATAATCTACCTTCGCCGCTATCATTAGTTTTGGATCCATCCACTCGCTTGCTACCATCAGTCTTGATTTTTGCATGCACCCTTTAGGCCATACAAAATCTAACTATTTTTTATTATGCATGTCGGATATTGTACACAATCGATTTTTGCATCGAACATGTAGAGAAAAGAGAAGACCGTTGCATGCAAATATAATGTCATGCAGACGCTGCTCCATGGTGGGCGGTGCCCCCCTCTCCTACATTTCCAGATTGTATTCCAGAGGAAGATAACTGCTCGGATGGAGATTCGTAAGAGCCGACCATGCATGTTTACCATCCGAGGTGTTTGCTCTAACTCGGCATGCCGATGTTGGTCATATCATGCATATGGCGCCTTGCATTGCTTACATTATACATCTTATATGTCATCACTTAGTTTAGATTTGCTTTGTGTGAATGCCACTGTTTGGTTTTATATCATACTCCCACCATTCCTAAATATTTGTCTTTTTAGAGATTTCAACAAGTGACTACATACGGAACAAAATGAGTGAATCTACACTCTAAAATATGTCTATATACATCCGTATGTGGTAGTCCATTTGAAATCTCTAAAAAGACAAATATTTAAGAACAGAGGGAGTATATGGGAATTATGCAATGCCATCTTCTTTAGCCAGGCATCATATACGTGAATCATGCAATGCCATCCTGTTTAGCATATATGTGAATTGTATCGTGCCATATTTTTTTCCATAATGTATTCCATTTGTCAACAATGTTTATACATTCATCTACTCTTCCTGCATCAGCCATTTGAGTCATCATGGGAAAATCTGGAGGAAAACAAGGTCTTCGAGCGATCAATGCTACCGTCGATGCAGATTTCTTGCTGGTTACAGATAGCTCCTCGAGAGGAGGATTCAGAGAGATGACGGTCAATGACCCCAGGTGCATGCTCTAACTTGGCTGGGTTATATTGCTCATATCATGCATATGGTGTCTTGCATTGCCATGCCATCTGCTTAGATTAGACATGCTTTGTGTGAATGCCTCTTGGTTGCTTTATATATCAGATATGTGAATTATGCAATGCCATGCTTTTCAGCCAGTTATCATATATGTGAATTATGCACCGCCATGGAGCCAGGCATCATATATGTGAATTATCTCATGCCATGTTTTTTTTTTCATTACGTATTCCATTTGTCGACAATCTGTGTATATTGAACTTACTCTTCAAGTGTATCAGCCATTTGAGCCGGTTGTGGAAAAATCTGGAGTGAAAACAAGGTCTTGAGCGAGCAATGGTACTGTTGAAGCATATATCTCGATGGTTACAGGAGCTCCTCGGAGGAGGATTCGAGAGCAGATGACAAGTCCTATATCCCACCGAGGTGTATGCTCTAAGTTGCAATGTTTATATTTCTCATATGATGCATATGGTGTCTTGCATTGCTTAGTTTAGACATCATATGCACAATATTGAATTCTATCTGCTTAGTTTAGAGATCATACATGCAGTGCCGCCTACTTAGTATATGAATCAATTATGTCAATTATATCATGCCATCCTGTATACTTAGACAACATGTATGTGAATTATTTCATCCCAACCTATTTTAGAAAGACATCATATAGTTTTGTCATGTCATCATGTTTAGGTACTCATCATATGTTGAATTATGCCATTATATCCTGTTAAGTTATCCATCATATATCTGAAACAGTGTCATGCTATCCTGTTTAGTTAGGCATCATATATGTGAAATTGTGTCATGCTGTCCTGTTTGGTTAGACAACATATATGTGAATTACCACATCTGTCTATCATACAATGTCTATATGTTCAATTTCTTTTCTTGTTTATCAGCCATTTGAATTGGAGGGGTGATGGCGGTATCTAAGGAGCAAAAACCCGTTCTTCACAAAAAACAAGCTACCCGTCGATGCAGATAGAACCATGGTTGTACTGGCCCACAAACTAGCCCCACCACACATAATCGAGACTCTTCCAGATTGCACACTTACACCGTTGGGCAGAGAACCAGCTACAACCCATCTAACCGCAACCCCAACGGATAGTAACCCACTTATAGTTGACAAAGCACCATGTCCACCACAGTACCCCACACGAGCAGTTTGTAAAGCTACCGCAGTGCCCAAAGCACGAAGACCACCACAGCTAACCCAAACTCCACGTTTAAAGCGGAAGACAACTGTTCTCGGTCGATTCGTAGCTATGGTCCATACTCCTTTGTTGTTGCATCACTGTATTTACTCATACCAACTATTTTCGAATTTGAAGGATCCAATTGAAACTCCAATGGCGCAACAGGTATGTTTTAAACCTATTTCTTTAACTGGATTGATGTTCTAACTTCTTGCTCTATGTTGATTTCAGTTTAAGTTGTATAAACAGTTATGTTTTCATGTGATGCACATTACAAGTGCTGCCAATGTTGTGTAGTTTCTCACACTTATATTATGTCTATGCTGTTGTGTCTTAAAAATATATGAGTTGAACTGTGTCTCTATCTTGATTAGGGAACATAAACTAGAATGATATGGACAATACAATGACCATAGTACATAGATATATGTTTGTTTCATGCTGTTATCCTGTCCACCTTACTACTGAACCGGTTTACCAAAATGAGTTTGGTATACTACAAGCTAAACCTGTGATGTGTCTGCTTGTTTCTCTTGTAGTATGCAAACAGAATATTGGAGAAGAGCGCCCTAATATGCAATGGTAGATAAAGTAATGCAGATAAGGTTCAAGATAGTGAGACAACCCAGTTGGTCTCCAAGAAAGGTGATAAAAACGATCTTGTAGACAGTGAGAAAACCCCACAGTCCTGTGTTGATGTAGTGTTCGAGTTCTTCGCGATATCACTGGCACAAGCTCTTCGAACTCGCTGCATGAATCACTTCGCTTCTTCGATCTCAGCTACAAGCTGAAAGGCATCGATCGGTGTGCTGCGGCAAGAAGTCAAGGATCGAGGAAGTCCTCGCAGAATTCAGATGCATACTTTCTTGTGCAACAATGAGTCTTTGGAGGATTTAAGAGCCAAACAAGAGAAAGTTAATAAGCTTGCTAAGCATCTTGCCAACATTATGGGTACCTAGGATATTGTTTCTTGAACTCTTCTCAAGTGGTTTCAGTTCGGACTTGTTTTGCTCTTGGCGTTTATATGTCTCTTGTTCCCTATATTTGCACCGTGGTGAACTTTGATGCCCAAAGGATGTAATATGTATAATAGCCGTGATAGCCTAGCATAAGTTGCTTGCTTATTTATTTCCTTGTTGTCTTGTTTATTTGTTTGCTTGTAGTCAGTGCAGTTCTTTTTCCGCGGTTTGCTAGTGGCTGCAATAACCTATTTTTTAAAACTAGGCCACAATAACCATGGGCTAATATTTACTGTAGTGACAGTGGGCCTCCTACGGGCCGTAGAAACAGTGGGCCTTCTACGGGCCGTAGAAACAGTGGGCCTTCTATGGGCCGTAGAAACAGTAGGCCTTCTACGGGTCGTAGAAACATTGGGCCTTCTACGGGCCGTAGAAACAATGGGCCTTCTACGGACCGTATCATCAATGGGCCTTATACGGGCCGTATGATCGGTTGGCCAAACATGGGCCAATAACAGGCCGCGTTATGGCCGTAAACGGGCTAGAGTTGGAATCGTCCGTTCATGGGCTGACCATAACAGGCCATCGTTAATAGGTTGTATTTGATGACGCTATGAAAACGGCCCAATATATTAATGGACCACAAACGAGCCGACTGTAACCACGGGCTGAATTTGGCCCACAAGCAAAAAATGATAGTAACGGGCCGTAAGTAAATGAATGCTCGAAATGAGCCCAAGAATAAATGGGCTCTGAGAAGGCCGAAAGATAACATGGGCTGGAAACGGCCCACTGAATAACGGGCCCTTAATGGGTATAAAGTGATACACTGTTCATTACGGGCCAGTTTCACCATGGGCCGTTAATGGGTCTAAAGTGATACACTGTTCATTGCGGGCCAGTTTCACCACGGGCCGTTAATAGGCCAAGAGTTACATAGGGCCTCATATGGGCCGAAAGACGTCATGGTCCATACATGGGCTAGAAGTGAAAACGGGATGGAATCATATTGGATGGCCCAGATGACGCTACTGGGCCTAATTCGGATAGGGCGTAACGGGCCTTGGGTTAGCGGGCAGTAAATGGGATGTATGCGAACAGGCCGTTAACAGGCTTTCCATGGGCCGGCCCGTCACTTTTGACCAAGTCAAACGGGCCGGCCTTTTCACAGGAATGGGCCTCTGTTGGGCGTGCCACGCATCGACGTATCATAGGCGCCTTCATCCAATGAGTGGATGACATCTGTCCCAACAATGAGCCGACACGTGTTTCCTCCAGCCAATGATGATTTTACACGGAAAATCCCCATTGGTCGGGCTGTTAACGGGTTATCGGATCCAAAACCCGACCCGATAGCTTAACGGCGTTCGTTACGGTGGATGCCACGTGTCGGTCACCCTTGACGAAAGCACTTCGTGACTCGCGATTTATCGTCATGGAAGTGGACACTTCGTGATGATAATTTTGGTAATGTCATGGAACACTTCTCGACAACACGGTATGACTATCTTGGTTCTGTCATAAATTTGTCATGGATGTACATGCATGACAAAAAACGCGACCTACTGCGACAAACACGTATCATCATGGAAGTGTATTTTTTTGTAGTGCTTCCTTCGCTTGTTCTGTCCTGCTGAGGGCTCAATGGATGGCTGGGTTAATTGAAGCACAAAGGTACCTGGTTTCACAGGCAACTTGAGGGCAGCGTGTTTCAACAAGGCATCGGCAATGTTGTTCTCTTCTCGGGGAACATGCTCTGCTTGTAGACCGTCAAAACGCTCCTCCAACTTCCTCACTTCATCCACATAGGCCTCCATCAACGGGCTCTGGTAATCCTTGTTAACTTGCTTGACGACAAGCTGCAAATCACCCCTGATGATGAGCTTCCAGATTCCAAGGTCTACCGCGATCCTGAGACTAGCAAGCAATCCCTCGTATTCTGCAGTGTTGTTCATTGATTTTTTTCTCGGGGAAAGTGAATCTGGACTACGTACTTGAGGCGCTCTCTGGTGGGTGCGACGAGTAGCACGCCGGCACCAGCACCTTGTAGCGGGAAAGCTCCATCAAAGTAATAATCCAATCACGGATCGTTTCCTTGCCGGGAAGGGTAGTTTCTCGAATTTCTTGGTCGGGCGTTGAGGTCCATTCTGCTATGAACTCTGCCAAGACTCGGCTCTTGATTGTTTAAGTACTTTCAAACTTGAGGCCAAAGCTCGACAGTTCCAACACCCACTCCACAATCCTCCCGGTTGCATCCGGATTGTGCAAGATTCGTTGCAAAGGGAGGCGGGTGACGACGGTGATCTCATGCTCTTGGAAATAGTGACACAGCTTTCTCGAGGCCATAAGGAGGCTGAAGAGTAGCTTATGTATACCATAATATCTTGATCTAGCCCCCTGCAAGAGGGAACTAACAAAATAAACTTGGTGCTGCATCACCTTCTTCTTCTGTTCGACTTCGCCCACTTGCGCGCACTCTGTCTTGCTGGGATCGGGCTTTGCCGGGGGTTCCGCCTTGCCCGCATCAGGCCCTACCGGGGAGTGCCCCGGCCCATCATCCGACGGCCTCGCCGCTGCCGCTGCTTCTTCCTCAAATTCCCTTTGTGCCACTAGCGCAGCACTGACCACTTGATTCGTCGCCGCTAGATATAGCAGCAACGGCTCTTGTAGCTTAGACGCGACTAGTATTTGTGTGGAGGAGAGGTACCTCTTCAAATCTTGCAGCGCTGCCTCTGCCTCCGGAGTCCATTTCATTGGACCCGCCTTTTTCAGAACTTTGAAAAAGGGGAGGGCGCGCTCAGCAGATTTGGAGATGAACCTACTTAGGGCAGCAACGCAGTCGGCGAGCCTACGAATGTCTTTGACCCGTCTTGGCACTTCAATCTGCTCAATCTCTTTGATCTTGTCGGGATTTGCTTCGATTCCACGTTGATACACAAAGAAACCAAGAATTTTGCCGGATGGGACACCGAACACGCACTTCTCTGGGTTGAGCTTGAGGTTGATCTTGCGCAGGTTGGCAAATGTTTCCACCAGATCCTGCACGAGTGTGGTCTTGTCCTTGGTTTTGACTACTATATCATCCATATAAGCTTCCATATTTCTATGCAGTTGGGGCTCAAAACCAATTTGGACTGCTCGGGCAAATGTCGAACCAGCGCTTTTCTACCCGAAAGGCATCCATACAAAACAGTCTGTACCACATAGGGCGACAAACGCAGTCCTCATCTTCCTTCATCATGAAGATCTGGTGGTATCCCGAGTACGCGTCGAGGAATGACAGCAGGTCACACCCGGCAGTGGAGTCCACTATCTGGTCAATGCGTGGCAGAGGGAAAGGATCCTTTGGATAGGCTTTATTGATATCTGTAGAGTCAATACACAGCCTCCATTTCCCATTTTCCTTATGAACTACCACTGGATTGGCCAACCACGTGGGGTGGAGCACTCCTCTGACCAAGCCTGCCGCCTCCAACTTCCTGATCTCCTCGATGATGAACTCTTGTCGCTCCAAAGCTTGCTTCCTGACCTTCTGCTTGACGGGCCGCGCATGGGGATAGATAGCAAGGTGGTTCTCAATCACCTCCCTGGGAACGCCGGGGATGTCGGATGCTTGCCATGCAAACACATCGACATTCGCCCGCAGGAAGGCAATGAGCGTGCTTTCCTATTTGCTATCGAGGGTGGAGCTTATAGTAAAAGCCCCGCCCGTGCCGTCCTCCTTGACGGGCACCTTTATGGTCTCTGGTGGAGCTGCCTTGGATTTCTTGCTCTTGCCGGTGGAGCTCTCTGGCACGTCCTCGATGGGAGCACAACACTCCGAAGAGGTGCGCTTGCCGGAGAGGGTGCAGGAGGTCTTGCCGGTTTTCTTCCCTCTCAGGGCTTCAGCGGCAGGAGCAAGTGCCTTGGCGGCAGTTGCTGCAACTGCCTCCCGGTAGAGTTGGTCGGCGCAGATGAGCGCGTCTTTCTTATCAGAGGGGACGGTGATGATGCTCATTGGCCTGGGCATCTTCAACGTGTTGTAGGCGTAATGTGATGCCGCCATAAACTTGGCCAGCGCTGGGCGGCCGAGGATCCCATTATAGGGCAAAGGGATCTTGGCAACATAAAAAACAATCTTATCCGTCCTATGGTTCAGCTCGCCCCCAAATGTAACGGGCAACGTGATCTTACCCTTCGGCTGACTCCTCCCGGGGTTGACCACTTGAAACGTGCCCGTCTCCTCGAGATCTTCATCGAGGATTTGCAGCCTCTTGATCACAGCGGGCGAGATCAAGTTTAGACCGGCCCCACCGTCAACTAGCACTTTTGTCACCTTGAGGTTTCGTATTGTTGGGGAAACCAACAACGGCAAACACCCGACCACCGTTGTGCGGCCAGGGTGATCCTCGGTGTCAAAAATAATAGCATGCTGGACCACTTCAGTGATCTCTGGGTGTTGAACAATGGCTCCGCCACAGTGACCTCACGCGCCCACTGTTTCAGTTGGCGGTGAGAGGTATGCAACGAGGCGCCACCATCGAAGCACATGGCCTCCGTAGCTTTCTGGAACCCATGCTCGCCGGACTAGTCGTCCTCATCATGATCATCTTCTCCCTCTTTCTTGTCGCGGCCTCGAGTGGGCCTCTCTGGTTGATTATCTTTGTCGCGGCTACCTCCTCGGCCGCCACGCTTCTTGCACCATCCTGGCCCTTCTCCTTATCGCGCCTCTCATACTTAGCTTTCTGCTTCTCTGCAAGCAGCTGAACCTGCCGACAATTCTGGAGGTCATGGCCCTTGGTGTGATGGATCTTGTAGTATTGTCGGAGCCTTATGGCTTGTCGGCAGCCGCCAAGGCCCAGCAGGCGGCGCACCCGGCAACTTCCTTGCCAGGGTCGTCATCCTTGGCCTTCTTGGTGGTGCCGGGGTCGCCGGATCCCTAGATGGCAAGCACGGTCTTGCCCTTACGCTTTCTATCGTAGTGTCGGCCCTTCTTCACCGAGGCGACGACGTCTTCGTCTGTGGAATCGATTTCCGCACTGGCATCTTCGCCGGGGTACTTCCTCCCTTCTTCAGCCCGAGCACATCTACTGGCCAGAACATAAAGCTCGGTTACATCCTTAACCTTGTTCATCGCCAGCTCCTCACACATCTTGCGGTTGCGCACATTCTGACGGAATGCACTGATGATGGCGGTGGGGTGAACATCTGGGATGTTGTACTGCACACAGCTGAACCTTTGTATGTACTTGCTCAAGGTTTTGCCGTCCTTCTGGGGGATGACATGCAAATCGCTTGCCTGGACAGGAGCTTGGTGGCCCCCGGTAAAGGCACGAACAAACTCGTGGCACAGATCCGACAAAGAAGAAATGGAATCCACTGGCAGGTGCATCAACCATGACATGACGTCGGGCTTAAGTGCCAATGGGAAGTAGTTGGCAAGCACCTTGTCGTCGCGAGCCTCGGCGGCTTGCATCGCGATAGTGTAGATGCTGAGGAACTCCGACGGGTGAGTCTTGCCGTTGTACTTTTCTCTGACCTCAGGCTTGAATGTGCGGTGAGTGGGCCACTGGAACTGCCGCAGCTCATGGGTAAAGGCTGGACAACCCACCTCATAAGTTAAGTCACCGGAACCCCCCTGGCGCTGGGTGGTCCATAGTGAGCCCCGCACGCCTATCTGACTGATGGCATGCTTCCCGCCGCCGATCGATAGTGGTCTGAGCGTCTTCCTAGGCTCGCTCCCGAAGAACTTGACGTTGGTCGCAGCGGGCTCGCGGGTCGGACAACGATGTGGAAACGTTGTCATAGGCGTCGGCCGATGAGCCGGCGGCTGCTGCTGCTGGCGTGGGCGAGGAAAGTGCACCGAGGTTGCAGCACCTCCGGTCCTTCCACCACTGGCATGCACCGGCTCTACAGATCGTCGGCACGAGGGTCCCGCTGGTCGCGGTTCATCTTTATTGGCAAAGCTGACGAGGCTCCGAATGGTGGCTCTCCACTCGTCGAGCTTCTCCGCGGCAGGAGGAAAGTCGAGGAGCAGTTGCACGCGCGCCAATGCTTCTGCTGGTGTGGGTGGCGGTGAAAGTTGCATGGACTGTGACGCGCTCTGACTTCTAACCATGTTAGAAGGAGCTCTATCACGGTCTCGATGTCACGCGCCATTCCCGCCAGCGTCTGGGCGTGCATGCTGGCCCGGTGCGTCTCGAGAGTGACACAAAGGGCTCTTCCCGTGGTGGTGCCCGGGGGCACGGACGTCGCAGCATTGCTCGTCACGCGTGGCCTGGGAAGACTGCGGCGCGGGCGCCGGCTGGGGCATCCTGGAGGTTGCCGTGCTGCCCGTGGGCAGCACGGCCCCGCCCCTGGGCCCAGCGGCGTGCGGCTCATCGTCATGGGCACGGAGGATGCCGCTCGTCTGGCTCCGATTGCGAGGGTGTCGGGGAGGCTCACGGTCCACTCCTCCGCCACCATCCGCGACCGCCCCATCACCTGCCCGTGCTGGTACGGGCGGTTCGACTCCAGACGAACCGATCGCCGTGATCCCCTTCTTCTTGGGAGCCATGGCGATGAAGGAGTTGACGCGTTAACTTCTAGACCATATTTTCACAGCCTCAGCGCCCCCTACCTGGCGCGCCAACGATATCGGGGAAACCACACCTATGGGATCACAGGGAATCCCTTCTACGGTTGGCAGGGCGTGGAGCTGCACAAAGAGCAGGTCTAGCGATCAACGCGGGGGGATTTTTACCCAGGTTCGGGCCGCAAATGATGCGTAAAACCCTAGTGTTGCTTGTCTGTGTTTATTTGGTGTTCTTGAGCTCTTGAACTAGCTGATGTGCATGCCCAGTCCAAAAAGTCTGAATCCCACCACAGTACACCTCGGGCCTCCTTTTATATGTCAAAGGGGTTGCCACAGTGGCTGCTACATCTTGAGCATGCATTGGTTTTTCCCTTGAAGAGGAAAGGGTGATGCAGCAAAGTAGCGTAAGTATTTCCCTTAGTTTTTGTGAACCAAGGTATCAATCCAGTAGGAGGCCACCCGCAAGTCCCTCGTACCTACACAAACAAGTAAGAACCTTACAACCAACGCGATAAAGGGGTTGTCAAGCCCTTCTCGGCCACTTGCCAAACCAAACTAATAATCCAAAGAGACTTGCAAAGATAACCAATCATACATAAAAGAATTCAGAGAAGATTCAAATATTGTTCATAGATAATTGATACGTCTCCAACGTATCTATAATTTTTGATTGCTCCATGCTACTTTATCTATTGTTTTGGACTATAATGGGCTTTATTTTCCACTTTTATATTATTTTTGGGACTAACCTATTAACCGGAGGCCCAGCCCGAATTGCTGTTTTTGCCTTTTTAGTATTTGAAGAAAGAATATCAAACGGAGTCCAAACGGAATGAAATCTTGAGCGTGATGTTCTCATCGGATAAGACCTGGAGACTTGGACCCTCCGTCAAGAAAGCCACGAGGCGGTCACGAGGTGGGGGCGCCCCTAGGCGCCCCGCCTCGTGGGCCCTCAAGCTCCACCGACGCATTCCTTCCTCCTATATATACCTCGTGCCCCCAAGCGATCGAACAGGAGCCAAAACCTAATTCCACCGCCGTACCTTCCAGTATCCACGAGATCCCATCTTGGGGCCTGTTAGGAGCTCACGGAGGGCATCCACCACGGAGGGCTTCTACATCAACACCATAGCCTCTCCGATGAAGTGTGAGTAGTTTACTTCAGACCTTGGGTCCATAGCTAGTAGCTAGATGGCTTCTTCTCTTTTTGGATCTCAATACAATGTTCTCCCCTCTCTCGTGGAGATCTATTCGATGTAATCTTCTTTTTGCGGTGTGTTTGTTGAGACCGATGAATTGTGGGTTTATGATCCAGCTTATCTATGAATAATATTTGAGTCTTCTCTGAATTCTTTTATGTATGATTGAGTTATCTTTGCAAGTTTCTTCGAATTATCCGTTTGGTTTGGCCAACTAGATTGGTAGTTCTTGCAATGGGAGAAGTGCATGGCTTTGGGTTCAATCTTGCGGTTCCTTACCCAATGACAGAAAGGGTTGCAAGGCACGTATTGTATTGTTGCCATCGAGGATAACAAGATGGGGTTTTTATCATATTGCATGAATTTATCCCTCTACATCATGTCATCTTGCTTAAGGTGTTACTCTGTTTTTAACTTAATACTCTAGATGCATGCTGGATAGCGGTCGATGAGTGGAGTAATAGTAGTAGATGCAGAATCGTTTCGGTCTACTTGTCATGGATGTGATGCCTATATACATGATCATACCTAGATATACTCATAACTATGGTCAATTCTGTCAATTGCTTAACAGTAATTTGTTCACCCGCCGTAGAATATTTATGCTCTTGAGAGAAGCCACTAGTGAAACCTATGGCCCCTGGGTCTATTCTCATCATATCAATCTCCATTACTTTTATACTTGCTTTGTTTTACTTTTCCTTTTACTTTTCACTTTGCATCTTTATACCAAAAATATCAAAAAATTATCTCTATCAGATCTCACTCTCGTAAGTGACCGTGAAGGGATTGACAACCCCTAATCGCGTTGGTTGCGAGTAGCTATCGTTTTGTGCTGGTACGAGGGACTTGCGCGTGGCCTCCTACTGGATTGATACCTTCGTTCTCAAAAACTGAGGGAAATACTTACACTACTGTGCTGCATAATCCTCTCCTCGGGGAAAACCAACGCAAGCTCAAGACGTAGCAAGAAGGATTTCTGGCGCCGTTGCCGGGGAGTCTACGCAAAATTCAACATACCAAGTACCCATCACAATCCCTATCTCTCGCATTACATTATTTGCCATTTGCCTCTCGTTTTCCTCTCCCCACTTCACCCTTGCCGTTTTATTCGCCTCTCTTTCCCAATCTCCTCCTCTCTTTCCGTTGTCTTTTCCTCGTCCGTTTGTTTGCTCGTGTGTTAGTTTGCTTGCTTGTCGGTATGACTAGTCTCTTATCTTCTCCGTTATCTCCCGAGAATGAAGTTCTAAATTTTAAGCAAAGGAAGGGAGAAAATCTAAAAGATGCTTGGTATAGAATTTGCAATGCTCAAAATAGATCTACCAGAAGCAATCTACTTCAGTTCTTCTTCATAACTTTTACATAGGTGCTAATCCTTGGTATAGATATATCCTTGATACCATTACCGGAGGGAATTTCTTGGGTAGCCATACTTTTGACTCTTATAGTGCTTTAATAGATTTATTTGGCTCACCACCTCTTTTGGTTAATGGAACTATGTTAACTTTAGAGCATGTTATGCAAAGGCTCGAAATTAATGAAAACAAAGTTGCTACCATTGAATCCATTGAAAATCTAGATAAAAAGATCCATAATAAAATTACTCAATATGGATCTAAGGTAGGAATGACTTTGAAAAATATTAAGGAGAAGGAACCTATGGTTAATGAGAAGATAAATCTAGATTCCACTTGAATCGATAAACTTGAGGGTATCATTACCAACTTGGGAACCGCTTTTTCTTTCGTAAAGAATACTCCTATTCCTCCCACTAAAATTTCCAAGCTTATGTATGTTCCTAAAAATAAGGGTGAATCATCTAGTAAGGAAACTGCGGATCTTAAATCTATAAGTATTCATCCCGATCTTTTTACTATCATTAAGGAACCATTTGCTATGAATGAATCTATCGATCTTTGGCCTAAAAATTTGATAATTATCAGAAAGAAAGAAATTTCTAAGAAAGATGGATGCCTCATTGAAGAATTGCCAATCAGAGATGGCAATACCTAGATCTATCCTTGCTTTTATGCCTAGCTAGGGGCGTTAAACGATAGCGCTTGTTGGGAGGCAACCCAATTTTATTTTTAGTTTTTTGTTTTTTGCTCCTGTTTAGGAATAAATAATCCATCTATCCTCTGTTTAGATGTGGTTTTATCTTTTAATTAGTGTTTGTGCCAAGTTAAACCTATTGGATCTTCTTGGATGATAGTTATTTGATCTTGCTGTAATTTCCAGAAACTTTGTGCTCAGTGCCCGAATTGTTAAAAATCACCAGAACGTGATAAAATACTGATTACAATTGCTGCTGATCAATAAACAAATTTTCCAGGTCGTCTAATTTTGTTAGAATTTTTTTAGGTCCAGAAGTTTGCCTTAGTTACAGATTACTACATACTGTTCTGTTTTTGACAGATTCTGTTTTATGTGTGTTGTTTGCTTATTTTGGTGAATCTATGGCTAGTAAAATAGTTTATAATCCATAGAGAAGTTGGAATACAGTAGGTTTAACACCAATATAAATAAATAATGAGTTCATTACATTACCTTAAAGTAGTCTTTTGTTTTCTTTCTCTAACGGAGCTCACGAGATTTCTATTGAGTTTTGTGTTGTGAAGTTTTCAAGTTTTGGGTGAATTCTTTTGATGGATTATGGAACAAGGAGTGGCAAGAGCCTAAGCTTGGGGATGCCCATGGCACCCCCAAGATAATCCAAGTACACCAAAAAGTCAAAGCTTGGGGATGCCCCGGAAGGCATCTCCTCTTTCGTCTACTTCCATCGGTAATTTACTTGGAGCTATATTTTTATTCACCACATGATAAGTGTTTTGCTTGGAGCGTCTTGTATTAATTGCGTCTTTGCTTGTTAGTTTACCACAATCATCCTTGCTGTACACACATTTTGATAGATCCATACATGAATTTAAATTTGATAGAATACTCTATGTGCTTCACTTATATCTTTTGAGCTTGATAGTTTGCAGTGCTTCACTTATATCTTTTGAGCGTGATAATTTTTGCTCTAGTGCTTCACTTAGATCTTTTAGAGCACGGTGGTGGATTTGTTTTAAAGAAACTTGATCTCTCATGCTTCACTTATATTATTTTGAGAGTCGTTAATAGCATGGTAACTTGCTTAATGTTAATATACTTGGTATTCAAGATATGTGAAACTTTCTTTTGAGTGCGTTGAATACTAAGATAAGTTTGATGCTTGATAATTGTTTTGAGATATGGAGGTGATAATATCAAAGTCATGCTAGTTGAGTAGTTGTGAATTTTAGAAATGCTTGTGTTGAAGTTAGCAAATCCCGTAGCATGCACGTATGGTTAAAGTTGTGTAACAAATTTGAAACATGAAGTGTACCTGGCTTGTGCATCCTTATGAGTGGCGGTCGGGGACGAGCGATGGTCTTTTCCTACCAATCTATCCCCCTAGGAGCATGCGCGTAGTACTTGATTTTTTATGACTTCTAAATTTTTGCAATAAGTATGTGAGTTCTTTCGACTAATGTTGAGTCCATGGATTATACGCACTTTTACCTTTCCGCCTTTGCTAGCCTCTTCGGGACCGTGCATTGCCCTTTCTCACCTTGAGAGTTGGTGCAAACTTCACCGGTGCATCCAAACCCCGTGATATGATACGCTCTATCACACATAAACCTCCTTATATCTTCCTCAAAACAGCCACCATACCTACCTATTATGGCATTTCCATAGCCATTCCGAGATATATTGCCATGCAACTTTCCACCGTTCCGTTCATCATCATCATGACATACATTACTTTTGTCATATTGCCATTGCATGATCATGTAGTTGACATTGTATTTGTGGCAAAGCCACCATGCATTATTTTTCATACATGTCACTCTTGATTCATTGCACCATCCCGATACATCACGGAGGCATTCATATAGAGTCATACCTTGTTCTAGTTTGAGTTGTAATCCTTATGTTGTAATCAATAGAAGTGTGATGATCATCATTATTAGAGCATTGCCCAAAAAAAGAAAGGCCAAAAATAAAAAAAGAAAGGCCCAAAAAAATATAAAAAGGGGAATGCTACTATCTCTTTTTCCACACTTGTGCTTCAAAGTAGCACCTTGTTCTTCATGTAGTGAGTCTCATATATTGTGCTTCAAAGTAGCACCTTGTTCTTCATGTAGTGAGTCTCATATATTGTGCTTCAAAGTAGCACCATGTTTTTCATATAGTGAGTCTCATAAGTTGTCTTTTTATACTAGTGGGAATTTTTCATTATAGAACTTGGCTTGTATATTCCTATGATGGGCTTCCTCAAAATGCCCTAGGTCTTCATGAGCAAGCAAGTTGGATGCACACCCACTAGTTTTAATTTGTTGACATCAATTGATGGGCATCTCCATAGCCCGTTGATTATCCTCGTCAATATGAGACTTTCTCCATTTTTGTCTTGTCCACTCAATCCCCATCATCATATTCTATTCCACCCATAGTGCTATATCCATGGCTCACGCTCATGTATTGCGTGAAGGTTGAAAAAGTTTGAGATTATTTAAGTATGAAACAATTGCTTGGCTTGTCATCTGGGGTATAGAAGTTGGGAACATCTTTGTGTGACGAAAATGAAGCATAGCCTAACTATATGATTTTGTAGGGATGAACTTTCTTTTGCCATGCTATTTTGAGAAGACATGATTACTTTGATTAGTATGCTTGAAGTATTATTATTTTTATGTCAATATGAACTTTTGTCTTGAATCTTTCGGATCTGAATATTCATACCATGATTAAGAAGATTTACATTGAAATCATGCCAAATTATCACTCCGCATCAAAAGTTCTCTTTTTATCATTTACCTACTCGAGGACGAGCAGGAATTAAGCTTGGGGATGCCTGATACGTCTCCAACGTATCTATAATTTTTTATTGCTCCATGCTAGTTTATCTATTGTTTTGGACTATAATGGGCTTTATTGTCCACTTCTATATTATTTTTGGGACTAACCTATTAACAGGAGGCCCAGCCCAGAATTGCTGTTTTTTTTTGCCTGTTTCGGTATTTCGAAGAAACAGAATATCAAACGGAGTCCAAACGGAATGAAATCTTCGGAAACGTGATTTTCTCATCGGATAAGACCCAGGAGACTTGGACCCTCCGTCAAGAAAGCCACGAGGCGGTCACGAGGGTGGAGGGCCCCCCCCTAGGGCGTGCCCCCCTGCCTCGTGGGCCCCTCGAAGCTCCACCGACGTACTCCTTCCTCCTATATATACCTACGTACCCCCAAACGATCAAAACAGGAGCCAAAAACCTAATTCCACCGCCGTACCTTCCTCAGATCCACGAGATCCCATCTTGGGGCCTGTTAGGAGCTCACGGAGGGGCATCCACCATGGAGGGCTTCTACATCAACACCATAGCCTCTCCGATGAAGTGTGAGTAGTTTACTTCAGACCTTCGGGTCCATAGCTAGTAGCTAGATGGCTTATTCTCTCTTTTTGGATCTCAATACAATGTTCTCCCCCTCTCTTGTGGAGATCTATTCGATGTAATCTTCTTTTTGCGGTGTGTTTGTTGAGATCGATGAATTGTGGGTTTATGATCCAGCTTATCTATGAATAATATTTGAGTCTTCTCTGAATTCTTTTATGTATGATTGACTTATCTTTGCAAGTCTCTTCGAATTATCCGTTTGGTTTGGCCAACTAGATTGGTAGTTCTTGCAATGGGAGAAGTGCATGGCTTTGGGTTCAATCTTGCGGTGTCCTTACCCAATGACAGAAAGGGTTGCAAGGCACGTATTGTATTGTTGCCATCGAGGATAACAAGATGGGGTTTTTATCATATTGCAAGAATTTATCCCTCTACATCATGTCATCTTGCTTAAGGCGTTACTCTGTTTTTAACTTAATACTCTAGATGCATGCTGGATAGCGGTCGATGAGTGGAGTAACAGTAGTAGATGCAAAATCATTTCGGTCTACTTGTCATGGACGTGCTGCCTATATACATGATCATACCTAGATATACTCATAACTATGCTCAATTCTGTCAATTGCTCAACAGTAATTTGTTCACCCACCGTAGAATATTGATGCTCTTGAGAGAAGCCACTAGTGAAACCTATGGCCCCCGGGTCTATTCTCATCATATCAATCTCCATTACTTTTATACTTGCTTTGTTTTACTTTGCGTTTTACTTTTCACTTTGCATCTTTATACCAAAAATATCAAAAATATTATCTCTATCAGATCTCACTCGTAAGTGACCGTGAAGGGATTGACAACCCCTAATCGCGTTGGTTGCGGTAGCTATCGTTTTGTGCAGGTACAAGGGACTTGCGCGTGGCCTCCTCTTGGATTGATACCTTGGTTCTCAAAAACTGAGGGAAATACTTACGCTACTGTGCTGCATCATCCTCTCCTCTTCGGGGAAAACCAACGCAAGCTCAAGACGTAGCAATAATCTTGATCATAAACCCACAATTCATCGGACCTCGACAAACACACCGCAAAAAGAGTTACATCGAATAGATCTCCAAGAAGATCGAGGAGAACTTTGTATTGAGATCCAAAGAGAGAGAAGAAGCCATCTAGCTAATAACTATGGACCCGAAGGTCTGAGGTAAACTACTCACACATCACCGGAGAGGCTATGGTGTTGATGTAGAAGCCATCCGTGATCGATTCCCCCTCCGGCGAAGCGCCGGAAAAGGCCCCAAGATGGGATCTCACGGATATATAAGGTTGCGCCGGTGGAAATAGGGTTTCGTGGTGCTCCTCAATGGTTTCGGGCTACGTAAGTATATATAGGAGGAAGAAGTAGGTCGGTGGAGCCACGAGGGGCCCATGAGGGTTGGGGGCGCGCCCCGGGGGGCAGGCGCGCCTCCCTGCCTCGTGGCCTCATTGTTCGTTTCTTGACATCCACTCCAAGTCCTCTGGATCACGTTTGTTCCAAAAATCATGCTCCCGAAGGTTTCATTCCGTTTGGACTCTGTTTGATATTCCTTTTCTGCGAAACACTGAAATAGGCAAAAAAACAGCAATTTGCACTGGGCCTTGGGTTAATAGGTTAGTCCCAAAAATAATATAAAAGTTTATAATAAAGCCCAATAAACATCCAAAACAGAATATATAATAGCATGGAGCAATAAAAAATTATAGATACGTTGGAGAAGTATCAAGCATCCCCAAGCTTAATTCCTGCTCGTCCTCGAGTAGGTATATGATAAAAACAGAATTTTTGATGTGGATTGCTACTTAGCATATTCTTTAATGTAATTTTCTTTATTGTGGCATGAATGTTCAGATCCGAAAGATTCAAGATAAAAGTTTAATATTGACATAAAAATAATAATACTTCAAGCATACTAACTAAGCAATCATGTCTTCTCAAAATAACATGGCCAAAGAAAGTTCATCCCTACAAAATCATATAGTTTGGCTATGTTTCCATCTTCGTCACACAAAATATCCAAATCATGCACAACCTCTGTTTCAGCCAAGCAATTGTTTCATACTTTAGTATTCTCAAACTTTTTCAACTTTCACGCAATACATGAGCGTGAGCCATGGACATAGCACTATCGGTGGAATAGAATATAATGATGGGGGTTATGTGGAGAAGACAAAAAGAGAGAAAGTCTCACATTGACGCGGCTAATCAACGGTCTATGGAGATGCCCATCAATTGATGTCAATGCAAGGAGTAGGGATTGCCAAGCAACGGATCCACTAGAGCTATAAATGTATGAAGGCTCAACAAAAGAAACTAAGTGGGTGTGCATCCAACTTGCTTGCTCACAAAGACCTAGGGCATTTGAGGAAGCCCATCGTTGGAACATACAAGCCAAGTTCTATAATAAAAAATTCCCACTAGTATATGAAAGAGACAAAACAAGAGACTCTCTATCATAAAGATCATGGTGCTACTTTGAAGCACAAGTGTGGAAAAAGGATAGTAGCATTGTCCTTTTATTTCTTCCCCTTTTCTGGCCTTTCCTTTTTTATTTGGCCTTTATCTTTTTCTTTTTAGGGACAATGCTCTATTAATGATGATCATCACAATTCTATTTATTTACAAGTCGATACTAGAACAAAATATGACTCTATATGAATGCCTCCGGCGGTGTACCGGGATGGGCAATGAATCAAGAGTGACATGTATGAAATAATATGCATGGTGGCGTTGCCACAAATGCGATGTCAACTACATGATCATGCAAGGCAATATGACAATGATGAAGCGTGTCATGATAAATGGAACGGTGGAAAGTTGCATGGAAATATATCTCGGACTGGCTATGGAAATGCCATAATAGGTAGGTATGGTGGCTGTTTTAAGGAAGATATATGGTTGGTTTAATGCACCAGCGAGAATTGCGCGGTACTAGAGAGGCTAGAAATGGTGGAAGGGTAAGAGTGTGTATAATCCATGGACTCAACATTAATCATAAAGAACTCACATACTTATGGCAAAAGTCTAGAAGCTATCGGAACAAAGTACTATGCGCATGCTCCTAGGGGGATAGATTGGTAGGAAAAGACCATCGCTCGTCCCCGACCGCTACTCATAAGGAAGACAATCAATAAATAAATCATGCTTCGACTTCATCACATAACGGTTCACCATACGTGCATGCTACAGGAATCACAAAATTTAACACAAGTATTTGTACCAATCCATAATTACTCACTAGCATGTCTCTAATATCACCATATTTATATCTCAAAACAATATGCAAGGAATCAAACTTCTCATAGTATTCAATGCACTTTATATGAAAGTTTTTATTATATCCCTCTTGGATGCCCATCATATTAGGACTAAATTCATAACCTAAGCAAATTACCATGTTGTTTAGAGACTGTCAAAATAATACAAGTGAAGCAAGAGAGTTCAACAATTTATATAAAATAAAACCACCACCATGCTCTAAAAAGATACAAGTGAAGTACTAGAGCATATTGCCTAGCTCAAAAGATACAAGTGAAGCACATAGAGTATTCTAATAAATTCACCATTTAAGCGTGTCCCTCTAAAATGGTGTGTGCAGCAAGGATGATTGTGGCAAACTAAAAAGAAAACACTCATATTATACAAGACTCTCCAAGCAAAACACATATCATGTGGTGAATAAAAATATAGCCTCAAGTAAATTTACCGATGGATTGAAGACAAAAGAGGGGATGCCTTCCGGGGCATGCCCAAGCTTATGCTCTTGGTTGTCCTTGAATATTACCTTGGGGTGCCTTGGGAATCCCAAAGCTTAGGCTCTTTCCACTCCTTATTCCATACTCCATCAAATCTTTACCCAAAACTTGAAAACTTCGTAACACAAAACTCAACAGAAAACTCATGAGATCTGTTAGTATAAGAAAATAAATCACCACTTTTGGTACTGTTGTGAACTCATTATTTATTTATATTGGTGCAATATCTACTGTATTCCAACTTCTCCATGGTTCATACCCCCACCCCCTCGATACTACCCATAGATTCATCAAAATAAGCAAACAACATATAGAAAACAGAATCTGTCAAAAACAGAACAGTCTGTAGCAATCTGTAAACTTCGAATACTTCTGTAACTCCAACAATTATGAAAAATTAGGAAAACCGAGGCAATTTGTACATGAATCTTGTGTAAAATATTCATATCAAAATCGCGCTTCTGTGATTTATGAAAATTATTTTATTGGGCGCAAAAGTTTCTGTTTTTCAGCAAGATCAAATCAACTATCACCGTAAGCCATCCCAAAGGTCTTACTTGGTTCAAACACTAACTAAAACACCAAAACACATCTAACCAAAGGCTAGATGATAAATTTATTCAAAATAATAAAAAAAAGAACAAAAATAAAATTGGATTGCCTCCCAACAAGCACAATTGTTTAACGCCCTTAGCTAGTCATAAAACATAGATCTAGATATTGTCATCTTTGGTATTGTTTTTCCTAGACGTATTCTCGTCGGGGGGTTTTGCAAAGACAACTTGAAACACATTATCCATAGAAATTTTGGCATCATTAAGCTGCCCCTCTACGTATCCCCTTTGATTCCCGGCTACAATCCAAGAATACTGTTGATTAACTTCATTGAAAACTTGTTGGATCATATCTAAAACAGGGATTTTTTTTTGAGATTCTCATAATTTTTTTGATTATTTCCAAACAAATGTCTCAAAGCATAGTCACTATTGTAAATAATCTCATCTATCACCGGTTTTTCATGATTCGTACCGTAATGATCAAAAAATTCCCTAGTTTCCCGTACTATGTGATCAAACTCATCCTTAAGAACTTGGGTAGCTATGTTTTTAGCCTTAAGATCTTTTATCATGGGTAGATCATAAAACAATATTTGCAAAGTAGGAGGAGTACGGATAAACCTATGTTCAAATTTCAGAACTAATGTTGAAATAGCTTCCGCATAAGTTTTAGTCCTTTAAGTATGGGAACATCGTCGAGAGGCAAATTGCCTACACAGTTGAAAAATTCTTGTATATGTTCTTTTCCCATAAAATTCCCTTGTCCCAAAACAAATGTTGTAACATCCAGATTTCCTAAACGTCCAATTTTAGGAGTTAGGCCATCATCCGTTTCTGCCATGCCAAAGTCACTCATGATGATGAGTTCAGGCAAACAAAAGATTGGGCGGAAAAGGACGAATAAAAAGGCAAATACTTTTGTATTTTTCTTAGAACGTTTTAGAAGTGGGGGAGTGGAAAACGAGAGGAAAATGGGAAATAATGTAATGCAAGATATGAGATTTTATGATGGGTACTTCGTAGGCTTGATGTAGATCCTCCCCGGCAACGGCGCCAGAAATTCTTCCTGCTACTTCTTGAGCTTGCGTTGGTTTTTTCCTTGAAGAGGGAATGGTGATGCAACAAAGTAGAGATAAGTATTTCCCTCAGTTTGAGAACCAAGGTATCAATCCAATAGGAGGCAGACGCAAGTCCCCAATCTATGCACCTACACAAGCAATCAAACACTTGCACCCAACGTGATAAAGGGGTTGTCGATCCCTTCACAGTCAATTGCAATGGTGAGATATGATAGAGATAGATATAAAATATTAATAAAATATAAAATAAAATTAAAGTAAATAAATTGCAGCAAGGTATTTTTGGTTTTTTTTGTTTATAGATCTGAAAATATATAATGGAAAATAGACCCACGGGCCATAGGTTTCACTAGAGGCTTCTCTCTTGAAGGAAAATAACACGGTGGGTGAACAAATTACTGTCGAGCAATTGATAGAAAAGCGCAAAGTTATGGCGATGTCCAAGGCAATGATTATGCATATAGGCATCACGTTCGTGTCAAGTAGACCGAAACGATTATGCATCTACTACTATTACTCCACACATCGACTGACTCCTGCCTGCATCTAGAGTATTAAGTTCATAAGAACATAGTAACGCATTAAGTAAGATGGCATGATGTAGCGGGATAAACTCAAGAAATATGATGAAAACCCCATCTTGTTATCCTTGATGGCAGCAATGCAATACATGTCTCGCTACCCCTACTTTGTCACTAGGTGAAATCATGAAAGATTGAACCAAAACTGGGCACCTCTCCCATTGCAAGAAAAACCAATCTAGTTGGCCAAACCAAACCAATAATTCAAAGAGAAATACAAAGATATAAAATCATGCATATAAGAATTTAGAGATTCAAATAATATTCATAGATAAGCTGATCATAAATCCACAATTCATCGGATGTCTACAAACACACCGCAAAAGCAGATTACATCGGATAGATCTCCAAGAACATCGAGGAGAACATTGTATTGAAGATCAAAGAGAGAGAATAAGCCATATAGCTACTAGCTATGGACCGGTAGGTCTGTGGTAAACTACTCACGCTTCATCAGAAGGGCAATAGGGTTGATGTAGATGCCCTCCGTCATTGAATCCCCCTCCGGCAGGATGCCGGAAAAGGCCCCAAGATGGGATCTCACGGGAACAGAGGCTTGCGGCGGCGGAAAAGTATTGTCGTGGATGAAATATTTAGGAATTTATAGGCCAAAGAATAGGGTTAGGAGACCTCACAGGGGGCCACAAGCTAGGGGGCGCACCCCTACGGCTTGTCTTCTCCTCGTGGGTCTTCTGAATTCATCCCCAAGTCTCGTAGGTGTCTTCTGGTCCAAGAAAAATCATCGTAAAGTTTCATTCCATTTGGACTCCATTTGATATTCCTTTTCTGTAGATCTCAAAAACAAGGAAAAAACAAAAACTGGCACTCGGCTCTAGGTTAATAGGTTAGTCCCAAAAATAATATAAATAGAATATTAATGCATATAAAACATCCAAAACAGATAATATAATATCATGGAACAATAAAAAATTATAGATACGTTGGAGATGTATCACCTCTCTTCTTACCCTTCTTCTTGAAGGTAGTATTCTCATGGACAGTGTTATTTTCCTTGAACTTGTGGAAATTATTTTGCACCACATTGGCGCTAGAAGAACCCTTTGCCCGTTTCATGTATGAGTCCTTCGCTCTGGAGTTTTGCTCAACACTTAGATGATCGATGACATCCTCAACAGAGAATTCACGTCTCTAGTGTTCGAGAGAAGTAGCAAAGTTCCTCCATCCAGGAGGGAGTTTTGCAATAATGCAACCACGGCAAAGTTGTTCGGTAACTCACACTTCAGGAGCTCCACTTCCTTAGCCATGCACTGTATCTCATGAGCCTGGTCCATAATAGGACATTTATCAACCATCTTGTCATCACGGAACTGCTCCATAGCATACAGCTTGCTTCCAGCATCGGTTGCACCAAACTAAGCTTCGAACACATCCCACAAGTTTTTGGCGACCTGCATATGAAGATATGTGTCAACCAACTTGTCTCCAATAACACTAAGAGTGGCTCCCACAAAGACAATGGTTGCTTCCTGCTACTTCTTGAGCTTGCGTTGGTTTTTCCCTTAAAGAGGAAAGGGTGATGCAGCAAAGTAGAGATAAGTATTTCGCTCGGTTTGAGAACCAAGGTATCAATTCAGTAGGAGGTACAAGCAAGTCTCCAATCTATGCACCTGCACAAACAATCAAACCCTTGCACCCAACGCGATAAAGGGGTTGTCAATCCCTTCACAGTCACTTGCAAGGATGAGCTCAGATAGAGATAGATATAAAAGATTACTAAAACATAAAACAAAGTAAAAACAAATAAATTGCAGGAAGGTATTTTGGGGTTTTTTGGTTTATAGACCTGAAAATATATGATGGAAAATAGACCCGGGGGCATAGGTTTCACTGGAGGCTTCTCTCTTGAAGGAAAATAATACAGTGGGTGAACAAATTACTGTCAAGCAATTGATAGAAAAGCGCAAAGTTATGACGATATCCAAGGCAATGATTATGAATATAGGCACCACGTCTGTGTCAAGTAGACCGAAACAATTCGACATCTACTACTATTACTCCACACATCGACTGCTATCCATCATGCATCTAGACTATTAAGTTCAAAAGAATGGAGTAATGCCTTAAGTAAGATGACATAAAGTAGAGGGATAAATTCAACCAATATGATGAAAACCCCATCTTTTTACCCTTGATGGCAACAATACAATACGTGCCTCGCTACCCTTACTTTTTCACTCGGTGAGGACACTGCAAGATTGAACCCAAAACTAAGAACCTCTCCCATTGCAAGAAGAACCAATCTAGTTGGCGAAACCAAAGCGATAATTCGAAGAGAAATACAAAGATATCAAATCATGAATACAAGAATTCAGAGAAGATTCAAATAATATTCATAGATAATCTGATCATAAATCCATCGGATCTCGACAAACACACCGCACAAGAATATTACATCGGATAGATCTCCAATAACATCGAGGAGAACATTGTATTGAAGATCAAAGAGAGAGAAGAAGTCATCTCGCTACTAGCTATGGAAAAGTAGGTCTGAGGTAAACTACTCACGCTTCATCGGAAGGACAATAGAGTTCTTGTAGAAGCCCTCCGTGATCGAATCCCCCTCCGGCAGGATGCCGAAAAAGGCCCCAAGATGGGATCTCACAGGTACAAAAGGTTAGAGCGGCGGAAAAGTATTTTGGTGGATGCTTCTAGTCGTTTGGGAATATTTCTGAATTTATAGGCCAAAAATTAGGGTTGGAGGAATCCCAGGGGGCCCACAAGCCAGGGGCACACCCCCTAGGGCATGCCCTGAGGGCTTGTGGAGTCCTCGGGACTCTTCTAACTTCCTCTCTAGGTCCTACGTGTGTCTTATGGTACAAGAAAAATCATCGGGAAAGTTTTATTTTGTTTCGACTCCGTTTGATATTTCTTTTCTGTAAAACTCAAAAACAAGGAAAAAAGAAACTAGCACTGGGGCTCTGGGTTAATAGGTTAGTTCCAAAAATAATATAAAATGGCATATTAATGCATATAAAACATCCAAAATAGATAATATAATAGAATGGAACAATAAAAAATTATAGATACGTTGGAGATGTATCAAGCATCCCCAAGCTTAATTCATGCTCGTCCTCGAGTAGGTAAATGATAAAAACAGATTTTTTGATGTGGAATGCTACCTAACATATTTATCCATGTAATTTTCATTATTGTGGCATGAATATTCAAATCCACAAGATTCAAAACAAAAGTTTAATATTGACATAAAAACAATAATACTTCAAGCATACTAATAAAGCAATCATGTCTTCTCAAAATAACATGGCCAAAGAAAGTTATCCCTACAAAATCATATAGTCTGGCTATGCTCCATCTTCATCACACAAAGTATTAAATTATGCACAACCTTGATGACAAGCCAAGCAATTGTTTCATACTTTTGATGTTCTCAAACTTTTTCAACTTTCACGCAATACATGAGCGTGAGCCATGGATATAGCACTATAGGTGGAGTAGAATATGGTGGTTGTGGAGAAGACAAAATGAAGGAGATAGTCTCACATCAACTAGGCGTATCAATGGGCTATGAATATGCCCATCAATAGATATCAATGTGAGTGAGTAGGGATTTCCATGCAATGGATGCACTAGAGCTATAAGTGTAAGAAAGCTCAAAAAGAAACTAAGTGGGTGTGAATCCCACTTGCTTGCTCATGAAGACCTAGGGCAATTTGAGGAAGCCCATCATTGTAATATACAAGCCAAGTTCTATAATGAAAAATTCCCGCTAGTATATGAAAGTGACAACATAGGAGACTCTCTATCATGAAGATCATGGTGCTACTTTGAATCACAAGTGTGGTAAAAGGATAGTAGCATTGCCTCTTCTCTCTTTTCTCTCACTTTTTTATTTTTGGGCTCTTTAGCCTCTCTTTTTTCTATTTATTTATTTGGGCTTCTTTCGCCTCTTTTGTTTTTTGTAAAGTCCAGAGACTCATCCCAACTTGTGAGGGAATCATAGCTTCCAGCATCCTTTCCTGACATGGGACAATGCTCTAATAATGATGATCATCACACTTTTATTTTCTAACAACTCAAGAATTACAACTCGATACTTAGAACAAAGATATGACGGAACGGTGGAAGATGCATGGCAATATATCTCGGAATGGCTATGGAAATGCCATAATAGGTAGGTATGGTGGCTGTTTTAAGGAAGGTATATGGTGTGTTTATGCACCAGTGAGAGTTGTGCGGTACTAGAGAGGCTAGCAATGGTGGAAGGGTGAGAGTGTGTATAATCCATGGACTCAACATTAGTCATAAAGAAATCACATACTTATTGCAAAAGTCTATTAGCTATCGAAACAAAGTACTACACGCATGCTCCTAGGGGGATTGATTGGTAGGAAAAGACCATCGCTCATCCCCGACCGCCACTCATAAGGAAGACAATAAATAAATAAATCATGCTCCGACTTCATCACATAACGGTTCACCATACATGCAAGCTACGGGAATCGCAAATTTCAACACTAGTATTTCTACCAATCCACGTTGCTCAATAGCATGACTCTAATATCACCATCTTTATATCTCAAAACAATCATAAGGAATCAAACTTCTCATAGTATTCAACGCTCTTTATATGAAAGTTTTTATTATATCCCTCTTGGATGACCATCATATTAGGACTAAATTCATAACCCAAGCAAATTACCATGCTGTTTAGAGACTCTCAAAATAATATAAATGAAGCATGAGAGTTCAACAATTTCTATAAAATAAAGCCACCGCCGTGCTCTAAAAAGATATAAGTGAAGCACTAGAGCAAATTGCCTAGCTCAAAAAAATATAAGTGAAGCACATAGAGTATTCTAATAAATCATGATTCATGCGTGTCCCTCTCAAAAGGTGTGTACATCAAGGATGATTGTGGCAAACTAAAAAGCAAAGACTCATATCATACAAGACGCTCCAAGCAAAACACCTATCATGTGGTGAATAAAAAATATAGCCTCAAGTAAATTTACCGATGGATTGAAGACGAAAGAGGGGATGCAATCCAGGGCATCCCCAAGCTTAGATGATTTTTTGTCCTTGAATATTACCTTGGGGTGTCTTGGGCATCCCCAAGCTTAGGCTCTTTCCACTCCCTATTCCATAGTCCATCAAATCTTTACCCAAAACTTCTCAACACAAAACTCAACAGAAAACTCATGAGATCCGTTAGTATAAGAAAATAAATCACCACTTTTTGGTATTGTTGTGAACTCATTCTTTATTTATATTGGTGTGATATCTACTGTATTCCAACTTCTCCATGGTTCATACCCCCCGATACTACCCATAGATTCGTTATAATAAGCAAATAACACATAGAAAACAGAATGTGTCAAAAACAGAACAGTCTGCGGATATCTGGATACTTCATATACTTTGTAACTCCAAAGATTCTGAACAATAAAGAAAACCTGGGCAATTTGTATATCAATCTTGTGTGAAAAAATCAGTTCAAAATCACGCTTCTGTGATTTTTTTAAAAAAAATACTGGGCACAAAACTTTTTGTTTTTCAACAAGATCAAATCAACTATCACAGTAAGCCATCCCAAAGGTCTTAGTTGGCTCAAACACTAATTAAAACATGAAAACACATCTAACCAGAGGCTAGATGATAAATTTATTGAAAACAGAACCAAAAACAAAAAACATAAAAATAAAATTGGGTTGCCTCCCAACAAGCACTATTGTTTAACGCCCCTAGCTAGGCATAAAACATAGATCTAGGTATTGTCATCTTTGGTATGCAATCCATAAGTATCCCTCATAATAGATTCATATGGCAATTTAATTTTATTTCTTGGAAAGTGTTCCATGCCCTTCCTTAACGGAAATTGAAATCTAATGTTTCCTTCTTTCATATCAATAATTGCACCAATCGTTCTAAGGAAAGGTCTACCAAGAACAATAGGACATGTAGGATTGCAATCTATAATAAGCACAATGAAATCTACGGGCACATAATTCCTATTTGCAACAATAAGAACATCATTAATCCTTCCCATATGTTTCTTAATAGTGGAATCCGCTAGATGCAAATTTAAAGAACAATCATCAAATTCACGGAAACCTAGCACATCACATAAAGTTCTTGGAATTGTGGAAATGCTAGCACCCAAATCACACAAAGCATGACACTCATAATCTTTAGTTTTTATCTTAATAGTAGGTTCCCACTCATCATAAAGCTTTCTAGGTATTGAAACTTCCAACTCAAGTTTTTCTTCAAAAGATTTCGTCATAGCATCGACGATATGTTTTAGTAAAAGCTTTATTTTGATTATAAGCACGAGGAGAACTCAATATGGATTGCAACAAGGAAATACAATCTATCAAAGAACAATTATCATAATTAAATCCTTGAAATCCAAAAGATTGTGTTCATTGCTACTTAATGTTTTGACCTCGCCAATCCCACTTTTATCAATTTTTGCATTAAGATCTATAAACTCCAAATCATTGGGACACCTTCTAACTAAAGTCGACTCATATCCAGTCCCGTCTTTATCAAGATTTATATTAGAAAACAAAGATCCAATAGGAGTCACACCAATCACTTTAAGATCTTCATCATTACTGAAAGATTCCGGCTTAGCGGCCATCTTATTTACCAAAGTAGTTTGTTTATCGGAAATTTGGCCCACTAAATTTTCAAAATGAGCAAACTGAGACTTAAGACCATAAAATTCCTTAGTAACTTCATCAAGCTCTTTATTAATATACTCCATCATAGTTTTTTGTTCTTTAAGCTCGTTTCTAAAGAAACTATTATGCTCAAATTGTAAAGACATGAAGCTCTTAGCATTATTTTCAATCTCCTCCAACTTTTTTTGCGGGAACAATCTCTTCCCACTTCCTACAGTAAGGATCAAACTTCTTGGGTTGAGACATACGGGCAAACAAGCAATCTAACACACAAGCAAACAAAAAGCCAACGAAAAGGCGAACAAAAGAAGGGCGAATAAAAAGGCAAATATTTTTGTCTTTTTTTGAAAACGTTTAGAAGTGGGGAGAGGAAAACGAGAGGCAAATGGCAAATAATGTAATGCAAGAGATGAGAGTTTATGGTGGGTACTTGGTAGGCTTGATGTAGAACCTCCCCGGCAACGGCGACAAAAATTCTTCCTGCTACTTCTTGAGCTTGCGTTGGTTTTTCCCTTGAAAAGGAAAGGGTGATGCAGCAAACTAGAGATAAGTATTTCCCTCGGTTTGAAAACCAAGGTATCAATCCAGTAGGAGGTACATGCAAGTCTCCAATCTATGCACCTGCACAAACAATCAAACACTTGCACCCAACGCGATAAAGGGGTTGTCAATCCCTTCACGGTCACTTGCAAGGATGAGATCTGATAGAGATAGATATAAAAGATTACTAAAATGTAAAATAAAGTAAAAAACAAATAAATTGCAGCAAGGTATTTTGGGGTTTTTTGGTTTACAGATCTGAAAATATATGATGAAAAATAGACCCGGGGGCCATATGTTTCACTAGAGGCTTCTCTCTAGAAGGAAAATAATTCGGTGGGTGAACAAATTACTGTCGAGCAATTGATAGAAAAGCGCAAAGTTATGATGATATCCAAGGCAATGATTATGAATATGGGCATCACGTCCGTGTCAAGTAGACCGAAACGATTCTGCATCTACTACTATTACTCCACACATCGACCGCTATCCAGCATGCATCTGGAGTATTAAGTTCAAAAGAACGGAGTAACACCTTAAGTAAGATGACATGATGTAGAGGGATAAACTCAAGCAATATGAAGAAAACCTCATCTTTTTACACTTGATGGCAACAATACAATACGTGCCTCGCTGCCCCTACTTTGTCACTGGGTGAGGACACCGCAAGATTGAACCCAAAACTAAGCACCTCTCCCATTGCATGAAGAACCAATCTAGTTGGCCAAACCAAACCGATAATTCAGAGAGAAATACAAAGATATCAAATCATGCATATAAGAATTCAGAGAAGATTCAAATAGTATTCATAGATAATCTGATCATAAATCCGCAATTCATCGAATCTCGACAAACACACCGCAAAAGAAGATTACATCGGATAGATCTCCAAGAACATCGAGGAGAACTTGTATTGATGATCAAAGAGGGAGAAGAAGCCATCTAGCTGAAGTAAATATGCCCTAGAGGCAATAATAAAGTTGTTATTTATTTCCTTATATCATGATAAATGTTTATTATTCATGCTAGAATTGTATTAATCAGAAACTTGATACATGTGTGAATACATAGACAAAACAAAGTGTCCCTAGTGTGCCTCTACTAGACTAGCTCGTTAATCAAAGATGGTTAAGTTTCCTGACCATAGACATGTGTTGTCATTTGATGAATGGGATCACATCATTAGGAGAATGATGTGATGGACAAGACCCATCCGTTCGCTTAGCATAATGACCGTTAAGTTTTATTGCTATTGCTTTATTCATGACTTATACATGTTCCTCTGACTATGAGATTATGCAACTCCCGAATACCGGAGGAACACCTTGTGTGCTATCAAACGTCACAACGTAACTGGGTGATTATAAATATGCTCTACAGGTGTCTCTAAAGGTGTTTGTTGGGTTGGCATAGATCAAGATTAGGATTTGTCACTCAGTGTATCGGAGAGGTATCTCTGGGCCCTCTCGGTAATGCACATCACTATAAGCCTTGCAAGAAATGTAACTAATGAGTTAGTTGAGGGATGATGCAATACGGAACGAGTAAAGATACTTGCCAGTAACAATATTGAACTAGGTATGATGATACCGACGATCGAATCTCGGGCAAGTAACATACCGATGACAAAGGGAACAATGTATGTTGTTACGCGGTTTGACCGATAAAGATCTTCGTAGAATATGTAGGAGACAATATGAGCATCCAGGTTCTGCTGTTGGTTATTGACCGGAGATGTGTCTCGGTCATGTCTACATAGTTCTCGAACCCGTAGGGTCCGCACGCTTAACGTTCGGTGACGATCAGTATTATGAGTTTATGTGTTTTGTTGTACCGAAGGTAGTTCGGAGTCCTGGATGTGATCACGGACATGATGAGGAGTCTCGAAATGGTCGAGACATAAAGATCGATATATTGGATGGCTATGTTTGGACATCGGAATGGTTCCGGGTGAGTTCAGGCATTTACCGAAGTACCGGGAGGTTACCGGAACCCCCCAGGGAGTACATGGGCCTTAATGGGCCTTAGTGGGAGAGAGGAGGAGGCGGCCAAGGTGGGGGCGCCCCCCCCCCCAAGCCCAATCCGAATTGGGAAGCCCCCCCCCCCCCTTTCCTTCTCCCTCTCTCCTCCTTCCTTCCTCTCCTACTCCAACTAGGGAAGAGGGGAATCCTACTCCCGGTGGGAGTAGGACTCCCCTAGGGCGCGCCATGAGAGGGCCGGCCCTCCCCCTCCTACACTCCTTTATATACGGGGGAGTGGGCACCCCATAGACACACAAGTTGATTGTTTAGCCATGTGCGGTGCACCCCTCCACAGATTTCCACCTCGGTCATATCGTTGTAGTGCTTAGGCGAAGCCCTGCGTCGGTAACTTCATCATCAGCGTCATCATCCGTCGTGCTGACGAAGCTCTCCCTCGACCTCAGCTGGATCTAGAGTTCGCGGGACGTCACCGAGCTGAACATGTGCAGATCGGGGAGGTGCCGTACTTTCGGTACTAGGATCGGTCGGATCGTGAAGACGTACAACTACATCAACCGCGTTGTCATAACGCTTCCACTTTCGGTCTACGAGGGTACGTAGACAACACTCTCCCTCTCATTGCTATGCATCACCTAGATGGATCTTGCGTGTGCGTAGGAATTTTTTTGAAATTACTGCGTTCCCCAACAGTGGCATCCGAGCCAGGTCTATGCGTAGATGTTATATGCATGAGTAGAACACAAAGAGTTGTGGGCGATAATAGTCATACTGCTTACCAGCATGTCATACTTTGATTCGGCGTTATTGTTGGATGAAACGGCCTGGGCGACAAGATGCCGTGACGCTTCTGCGAGACTGGTTCTACCGACGTGCTTCGCACACAGGTGGCTAGTGGGTGTCTGTTTCTCCAACTTTAGTTGAATCAAGTGTGGCTATGCCCGGTCCTTGTTGAAGGTTAAAACAACACACTTGACAAAAAATCATTGTGGTTTTGATGCGTAGGTAAGAACGGTTCTTGCTAAGCCTGTAGCGGCCACGTAAAACTTGCAACAACAAAGTAGAGGACGTCTAACTTGTTTTTGCAGGTCATGTTGTGATGTGATATGGTCAAGATGTGATGATATATATAAATTGTTGTATGAGATGATCATGTTTTGTAAAAGTTATTGGCAACTGGCAGGAGCCTTATGGTTGTCGCTTTATTGTATGAAATGCAATCGCCATGTAATTGCTTTACTTTATCACTATGCGGTAGCGATAGTCGTAGAAGCAATAGTTGGCGAGACGACAACGATGCTTCGATGGAAATCAAGGTGTCAAGCTGGTGAAGATGGTGATCATGACGGTGCTTTGGAGATGGAGATCAAAGGCACAAGATGATGATGGCCATATCATATCACTTATATTGATTGCACGTGATGTTTATCCTTTATGCATCTTATTTTACTTAGTTCGGCGGTAGCATTATAAGATGATCTCTCACTAAATTTCAAGGTATAAGTGTTCTCCCTGAGTATGCACCGTTGCGACAGTTCATCGTGCCGAGACACCACGTGATGATCGGGTGTGATAAGCTCTACGTTCAAATACAACGGGTGCAAGCCAGTTTTGCACACATAGAATACTCGGGTTAAACTTGACAAGCCTAGCATATGCAGATATGGCCTCGGAACACTGGAGACCGAAAGGTCGAGCGTGAATCATATAGTAGATATGATCAACATAGTGATGTTCACCATTGAAAACTACTCCATCTCACGTGATGATTGGACATGGTTTAGTTGATTTGGATCACGTGATCATTTAGATGACTAGAGGGATGTCTATCTAAGTGGGAGTTCTTAAGTAATATGATTAATTGAACTTTAATTTATCATGAACTTAGTCCTGATAGTATTTGCATATCTATGTTGTAGATCAATAGCTTGCGTTTAGCTCCCCTGTTTTATTTTTGATATGTTCCTAGAGAAAACTAAGTTGAAATATGTTAGTAGCAATGATGTAGATTGGATCCATGATCTGAGGATTATCCTCATTGCTGCATAGAAGTATTATGTCCTTGATGCACCGCTAGGTGAAAGACCGATTGCAGGAGCAGATGCAGACGTTATGAACGTTTGGCAAGCTCGATATGATGACCACTTGATAGTTTAGCGCACCATGCTTTACGTCTTAGAATCGGGGCTTCAAAGATGTTTTGAACACCAAGGAGCATATGAGATGTTCCAGGAGTTGAAATTATTATTTAAGACTCATGCCCATGTCGAAAGGTATGAGACCTTTGACAAGTACTTTACCTACAAGATGGAGGAGAATAGCTCAGCTAGTGAGCATGTGCTCAGAATGTCTGAGTACTACAATCACTTGAATCAAGTGGTAGTTAATCTTCCAGATAAGATAGTGATTGACAGAGTTCTCTAGTCACTATCACCAAGTTACTAGAACTTTGTGATGAACAATAATATGCAAGGGATAACGGAAACGATTCCCAAGCTCTTCGTGATGCTGAAATCAAAGAAGGTAGAAATCAAGAAAAGCATCAAGTGTTGATGGTTGACAAGACCACTAGTTTCAAGAAAAGGGCAAAGGGAAGAAGGGGAACTTCAAGAAGAACGGCAAGCAAGTTGTTTCTCAAGTGAAGAAGCCCAAGTCTGGACCTAAGCCTGACACTAAGTGCTTCTACTGCAAAGGGACTGGTCACTGGAAGCAGAACTGCCCCAAGTATTTGGCGAATAAGAAGGATGGCAATGTGAACAAAGGTATATTTGATATACATGTTATTGATGTGTACTTTACTTGTGTTTATAGCAACCCCTCAGTATTTGCTACTAGTTCAGTTGCTAAGATTGCTAACTCGAAACGGGAGTTGCAGAATGAACAGACACTAGTTAAGGGTGAAGTGACGATGCGTGTTGGAAGTGGTTCCAAGATTGATATGATCATCATCGCACACTCCCTATACTTTCAGGATTAGTGTTGAACCTAAATAAATGTTATTTGGTGTTTGCGTTGAGCATGAATATGATTTGATCATGTTTATTGCAATACGGGTATTCATTTAAAGTCAGAGAATAATTTTGGTTCTGTTTACATGAATAAAACCTTCGATGGCCATACACCCAGTGAAAATAGTTTGTTGGATCTCGATCGTAGTGATACACATATTCATAATATAGAAGCCAAAAGATGCAAAGTTAATAATGATAGTGCAACTTATTTGTGGCACTGCCATTTAGGTCATATTGGTGTAAAGCGCATGAAGAAAATCCATGCTGATGGGCTTTTGGAATCACTTGATTATGAATCATTTGATGCTTGCGAACCATGCCTCATGGGCAAGATGACTAAGACACCGTTCTCTGAGCGAGCAACTGAATTATTGGAAATAATACATACTGATGTATGCGGTCCGATAAGTGTTGAGGATCATGGCACGTATCGTTATTTTCTACTTCACAGATGATTTGAGCAGATATGGGTATATCTACTTGATGAAACACAAGTCTGAAACATTTGAAAAGTTCAAAGAATTTCAGAGTGAAGTGGAGAATCATCATAAAAGAAAATAAAGTTTTCTGCGGTTTGATCGCGGAGACGAATATTTGAGTTACGAGTTTGGCCTTCAATTAAAACAATGTGGAATAGTTTCACAAACTCATGTCACCCGGAACACCACAGCGTAATGGTGTATCCGAACGTCATAACCGTACTTTATTGGATATATTGCAATCTATGATGTCTCTTACCGATTTACCACTATCATTTTTTGGGTTATGCATTAGAGATAGCTACATTCACGTTAAATAGGGCACCATCTAAATCTGTTGAGAAGACACCGTATGAACTATGGTTTGGCAAGAAACCTAAGTTGTCTTTTCTTAAAGTTTGAGGTTGCGATGCTTATGTGAAAAAGTTTCAACCTGATAAGCTCGAACCCAAATCAAAGAAATGTGTCTTCATAGGATACCTAAAGGAAACTGTTGGGTACACCTTCTATCACAGATCCGAAGGCAAGATATTCGTTGCTAAGAATGGATCCTTTCTAGAGAAGGAGTTTCTCTCGAAAGAAGTATGTGGGAGGAAAGTAAAACTTGATGAGGTAATTGTACCTTCTCCCGAATTGGAAAGTAGTTCATCACAGATATCAGTTCGAGTGATGCCTACACCAATTAGTGAGGAAGTTAATGATGATGATCATGAAACTTCATATCAAGTTACTACCAAACCTTGTAGGTCAACCAGAGTACGTTCTGCACCAGAGTGGTATGGTAATCCGGTTCTGGAAGTCATGTTACTAGACCATGATGAACCTAAGAACTATGAGGAAGCAATGATGAGCCCAGAGTCCGCAAAATGGCTTGAGGCCATGAAATCTGAGATGGGATCCATGTATGAGAACAAAGTATGGACTTTGGTTGACTTGCCTGATGATAGGCAAGCCATTAAGAATAAACGGATCTTCAAGAGGAAGACGGACGCTGATGTAGTGTTACTATCTACAAAGCTCGAATTATCACAAAAAGTTTTTCGACAAGTTCAAGGTGTTGACTACGATGAGATTTTCTCACTCGTAGCGATTCTTAAGTCTGTCCGAATCATGTGAGAAATTGCCACATTTTATGAAATCTGGCAAATGGATGTTAAAACTGCATTCCTTAATGGATTTCTTAAAAAGGAGTTGTATATGATACAACAAGAAGGTTTTGTCAATCCTAAAGGTGCTAACAAAGTGTGCAAGATCCAGCGATCCATCTATGGGCTGGTGCAAGCCTCTCAGAGTTGGAATATACGCTTTGATAGTGTGATCAAAAGCATATGGTTTTATACAGACTTTTGAAGAAGCCTGTATTTATAAGAAAGTGAGTGGGAGCACTACATCCTTTCTGATAAGTATATGTGAATCACATATTGTTGATCGGAAATGATGTAGAAGTTTCTAGAAAGCATAAAGGACTGTTTGAAAGGAGTTTTTCAAAGAAAAACCTCGGTGATGCTACTTACATATTGAGCATCAAGATCTATAGAGATAGATCAAGACGCTTGATAAGTTTTTCAATGAGTACATACCTTGACAAGATTTTGAAGTAGTTCAAAATGAAACAGTCAAAGAAGGAGTTCTTGCCTGGGTTGCTAGGTGTGAAGTTGAGTAAGACTAAAAACCCGACCACGGCAGAAAATAGGAAGAGAATGAAAGTCATTCCCTATGCCTCAGTCATAGGTCCTATAAAGTATGTTATGCTGTGTACCTGACCTATTGTGTACCTCACCATAAGTTTGGCAAGGGACTACAATAGTGATCTAGGAGTAGATCACAAGACAACAGTCAAAATTATCCTTAGAAGCATAAGGAAATATTTCTCGGTTATGGAGGTAACAAAGAGTTCATCGTAAAGAGTTACGTCGATGCAAGCTTTTACACCGATCCAGATGACTCTGTGTCTCAGTCTGGATACATATTGAAAGTGGGAGCAAATAGCTAGAGTAGCTCCATGCAGAGTATTGTAGACATAGAAATTTGCAAAATACATACGGATCTGAATGTTGCAGACCCGTAGACTAATATTTATCTCACAAGCAAAACATGATCACACCTTAGTGCTCTTGGGTATTATCCACATAGTGATGCGAACTAGATTATTGACTCTAATAAACCCTTTTTTGAGTGTTGGTCACATGGCGATGTGAACTATGGGTGTTAATCACATGGTGATGTGAACTATTTGTGTTAAATCACATGGCGATGTGAACTAGATTACTGACTCTAGTGCAAGTGGAAGACTGAAGGAAATATGCCCTAGAGGCAATAATAAAGTTATTATTTATTTCCTTATATCATGATAAATGTTTATTATTCATGCTAGAATTGTATTAATCGGAAACTTGATACATGTGTGAATACATAGACAAAACAAAGTGTCCCTAGTGTGCCTCTACTAGACTAGCTCGTTAATCAAAGATGGTTAAGTTTCCTGACCATAGACATGTGTTGTCATTTGATGAACGGGATTAAATCATTAGGAGAATGATGTGATGGAAAGACCCATCCATTAGCTTAGCATAATGATCATTAAGTTTTATTGCTATTGCTTTCTTCATGACTTATACATGTTCCTCTGACTATGAGATTATGCAACTCCCAAATACCGGAGGAACACCTTGTGTGCTATCAAACATCACAATGTAACTAGGTGATTATAAAGATGCTCTACAGGTGTCTCCAAAGGTGTTTGTTGGGTTGGCATAGATCAAGATTAGGATTTGTCACTCCGTGTATCAGAGAGGTATCTCTGGGCCCTCTCGGCAATGCACATCACTATAAGCCTTGCAAGTAATGTAACTAATGAGTTAGTTGTGGGATGATGCATTATTGAACGAGTAAATAGACTTTCCGGTAACAAGATTGAACTAGGTATGATGAAAACGACGACCGAATCTCGGGCAAGTAACATACTGATGACAAAGGGAACAACATATGTTGTTATGCAGTTTGACCGATAAAGATATTCGTAGAATATGTAGGAGCCAATATGAGCATCCAGGTTCCTCTATTGATTATTGACTGGAGATGTGTCTCGGTCATGTCTACATAGTTCTCGAATCCGTAGGGTCCGCACGCTTAACGTTCGGTGATGATCGGTATTATGAGTTTATGTGTTTTGATGTACCGAAGGTAGTTTGGAGTCCCGGATGTGATCACGGACATGATGAGTCAGGGTGTGCATTCGGTTTTTTCAGTTTGATTCGGCTCGGTTTATACGGTTTTCGGTTTACAAGGTTTTTATACTTCGGTTTATACGGTTTTATACATAGATACGGTTCAGTTTTGGTAATAACCATTTAATTTCGGTTTGTTTTCGGTAATAACCAAAATAACCAAAGTTGACGCGAATTTTTGAACAATGCATACTTTTTTTATCACATGATTCAATCTGTGTATGTAGGTTAGTTTTTTCTTTTGAGAACTGTGTACGTAGATTAAATCGTTAGATGACAGACATGATTTGTTGTATTATGTACATACGACGTGCACCAGATTGAAGCAATATATGACCGCTGAGGCATTCACAAAGATGTATCTACGTACAAGCAAAATCTGAGGACAAGACAAGGAAAGAGCACCGCATGCACTAGCCTCCATGTATTTTACGTGGAAAAATTATAGCATGAAACAACACAACGCTAGTTTGTAGCCTCCAGGCTCCTTTTTTTTCTTTTGAGGATTAGCGTCCATGCTCCCGGAGTCCCGGTCCTGGCCCAAGCGCAGCACCAGCCTCTAACTCTTGCGCTAGGCAGCCCAAGGCCCAGCCCCAAGCGCCAGGCGCCAGCGTGCACCAGCCGTGCCGCAAAATTTAGTACCACCTCGCGGAGCCAGCAGAGGGGAGATGGGTGGATCGCTATAAAAGGAGGGGCGACGAAGGCATCATCAAAGTCATCGGTTGTTTAACACACAACAAAGCTAGTTTCGGTTTATTTCGGTTTAACCGAAAACCATCGGTTTTTAACCGAAAAACCGATTGTTAAATGGTTTCTAGATTTGGAAACTGAAACTGAACCTGAAACCTGAAAAAACCGATTTTTTGGTTCGGTTTGGTTTTCGGTTCGGTTTTTGGTTTTCGGTTCGGTTTTGCACAGGGTGAATGATGAGGAGTCTTGAAATGGTCGAGACATAAAGATCGATATATTGGATGGCTATGTTTGGACATCGGAATGGTTCCGGGTGAGTTCGGGCATTTACCGCAATACAGGGAGGATACCGGAACCCCCTGGGGAGTACATGGGCCTTAATGGGCCTTAGTGGGAGAGAGGAGGAGGCGGCCAAGGTGCCCCCCCCCAAGCCCAATCCGAATTGGTAAGGGGGCCGGCCCCCCCTTTCCTTCTCCCTCTCTCCTCCTTCCTTCCTCTCCTACTCCAACTAGGGAAGGGGGGAATCCTACTCCCGGTGGGAGTAGGACTCCCCTAGGGCACGCCATGAGAGGCCGGCCCTCCCCCTCCTCCACTCCTTTATATACGGGGGAGGGGGTGTTGGGGAATGTAGTAATTTCAAAAAAATTCCTACGCACACGCAGGATCATGGTGATGCATAGCAACGAGAGGGGAGATTGTGTTCAAGTACCCTCGTAGACCGAAAGCGGAAGCGTTAGCACAACGCGGTTGATGTAGTCATACGTCTTCACGATCCGACCGATCCAAGTACATGTCGGTGTACTAGAGTAGGGGCACCCTAGTACCCCGAACTCGTGCACGGACAGTTGCAGCGCCCCACGGCAGGGCTGGCCTGATGACCGCCAAGGTCCTCAGCGGTTCCTTTGGAGCCATTCAAGAACAAAGTAGTCAAGACCCGGCAAGAGGAGCTTGCGGGAAGGCCACTCAGGCGCGAAGGAAACAAGGCCCGGCAAGAGGAGCTTGCCGAAGGCTTGGCGCCCGAGCCCCCAAGCGCGACAAGGTTCTGCGCGGCAAAGGCGCTTGCCGGGCGGGTGACCTCTCTTCATCTCCGCTCCAGCTCACCCGCCAACGTGTCACCACGGGCTCTCCCAAGCACGCGTGTCGACGGGCTGTGCAGCCAGCAGGAGTAGCGACAAGCGGCGCTAACAAGCTACCATCGTGGCAAACGGAGGCGCGCTTGACGGTCCTGTTACACTTGTTCGGGCGATCGAGACGGGCATTGATGACTCTTGTCCCTTGCCGTCGAGTTAGGTATAGATTATCGTACACTTTGCACAAAGCGGTGTACCAACCTATGTTTTTACCATTATACCCTTGTCTGCTTGCCACATGTGGTGACCCCTTGTGCCTATAAAAGGAGGCCCAAGGGCAACGTAGAAAGGGTTCGGCTTGGTTCGGGCCAGCTCCGGCTTAGTTCGTCACATTCATACGAAACCACACTCAGGCTAGGTCTTGTAGCTCCCATTGCTCCCTAGCAAGAACACAAGATAATCCACAAAGCAGCAGAGGAGTATTATCTCCCGGAGATCTCGAAGCTGGGTAAATCCTTCGTGTGCATCGCCTCGATCCGCTCTTTGTGCAATCTCCGCCCCCCTCCGAACCACAAGGGACCCAGGTCCCGTAGGTGCTCGTGGGACATGATCAGTTCTCCCCCGACATCTTTGGCGCGCCAGGTAGGGGGCGTCGAGGCTGTGTGAACCCGATCCGGCGGTCACACGAGAAACTTCATCGACATCTTCGTTGACATGACGCTGAAGAAGAAGTCTTCGGCAGTAGCTGAGCCGTCCGCGTCGAACCCACCACCACCGGAGCCGTCAGGTGGTGGGGGAAACGCTGGCGGAGGGACCGGCGTCGTCGAGAGAGCCAACGATGCCGCCAGGTCCAAGGACAAGGCAGCGCAGGCGTTGGTGTCCGAATCTGCACCGCGTCCTTCGCAGGAGGCGCGGGACCGACAGCGTCATGATACTCGCGGCACCATACGCTCATTGGATCAAGGCCAAGCTGGAGGATCCCGAGGCCCTCGAGACCCGCATGCACCTCAGCATGCCGGTACGAGTGGAGTACGGTCGCTTGGGCGGGATACTGCTCCTCCTAACTTGGTTAGGAGTCCGAGCACATCCCGTTCTTCGCTCCGTACGCCGTTGCCGCCAACCACACCAGCGGAAGCCTTGGCAAGAGCTCAGTTACTTCTAGATTACCCTCCAACGGCCGATAAGGTCGACGAATGGAGGGCCACAATTCAGAGTCTCATCGGCTTCGCCAACGGCGACGTCCCGCGGCAACCAAATGCTTCGCAGCCGCGGCGAGGCGACAAGGCGCGAGCCGATGGCGACGAGACTTGCGGGGGTGCACCCACCGTACACTCCCCTTCCCGAAGGCCAAGATCGCCGACTCTCCGGATCCACCTCGACAGCGACTCACAGCGTCGTCGGATCCGCGAGCTCGTCGTGACCAACGCCAAGTTCTTCGAGAACGGCAAGAAGAAGACGCCGAACCCGTATTGGCGCCAAGAGAAGCGCCCGTCAATCGACCAACGCGCGGGCCCATGTTGATATGCATGCGCCCGGGAACCAGCGACTTGCCGTCTGTGATGGGTTGCCCTGCGTTCACTCGTGAGCTGCGGCAAGTCCGGTGGCCCGACAAGAAAAACTTCAAACCAGACGTGCGGAGAAGTATGGCGGCAGGACACACCATCGGAGTTCCTCAAGATTTACACCATCGCGGTGCAAGCTGCGGGGGCGAGACGACAAGATCCTCGCCAACTACTTTCCCTTGGTGCTCAAGCCAAGCGCCGATCTTGGCTCATGCACTTGCCGGATGGCTCTATTTCTTCTTGGGCAGATTTGTGCCACCAGTTTGTTGGCGCCTTCACAGCGACCACAAGCCTCATGGCCGGAGAGAGATCTCCACCTGCTTGCCCGTAGGAGGGGGAGTCTCGCGCAAATTCATCCGTAGATTCAATCGAGTGCACTACAACATCCTGCGTCCACCTGCTGCGGTGATCGGTGCATTCCATCGTAATGTACGAAATCGCAGGATGAGGGAGGAGATGGCGATGTGCAAAGTGAAAGACGTCAGCGAGCTCTACGCCCTGGCCGACAAGTGTGCACGCGCTGAAGAAGGAAGAAGACTCCCAGGAGAGAATGTGGGAGCAGAGTCTGACAGTGAGGGGATCGCCCCGGCAAGAAATAGCCGGCGGCGGAACAACAGGAGGAAGAAAAACCAAGAAGTACTAGTTGTCGAGCAGTCCGGCAAGGATGGTGCCGCCAACAAAGCCAAGGCCGGTGGCTCCGGCAAGGAGGTTGCCGTTGACGCCGACCGCCAAGCTGTGGCGGCCGCCGACAAGCCTGACAGCTCCAACAAGCAGTACTGTAAAATCCACCGCACCAAAGGCCACGATCTCCAGAGCTGCAAGAAAGTCGAGCAGCTTGTTGAGCTACAGAGAGCTGAGTACGAGCGGCGAGACAAGGAGAAGGCCCAAGAAGGTGCAGGTGCGGCAAGTAAGAAGAGACCCGGTCGGGAGGCGCTACTGGCAAAGCCAAGCAGCGGCAAGGAGACAGACCTCCCGTGGCCGCGACAAGGAAGAAGATGAAGATGAAGATGACGAGGACGATGAAGACGATGAGACGATGAGCAGGAGTTTCAAAAGGCAACGGAGGTCCTTTGCATCGACGGTGGGCGTCTCTGCATACCTCGCACCGCCAACTCAAGCAATGGATGCGTGAGGTCAATGCAGCGAGAACCATCCATAGAGTCACGCAAACCTCTGAAATGGTCCAAGACGCCCATCATCTTTGACATTGAGGATCACCGATCGCATCACTGCGATCGGTGCTGCCGATGTTGGTCTCACCAACCATCCGCGACCTCAAGGTCACAAAGATGTTGGTTGACGGCGGGCCGGCCTGAATTTGATCTCCTCTGCAGTGCTCCGAAACTTCAAATCCACGACAATGAGCTCGAAGAAACTGGTACTTTCAAGGAATCAACCCAGAAGGAGCAAGCCCAAAGGGAAGATCACATTGCGGTAACATTCGGCAGCGAGCTCAACTTCGAACGAGAGGGTCACGTTTGGCGTCGCCGATTTCCCATTGCCCTACAATGGCATACTTGGCCGTCCAAAGACTCGCCAAGTTCATGGCCGCCTCTCATTATGCTTACAACCTACTCAAGATGCCCGCCCGATAAGCGTCATTTCTGTCCATGGCGACAAGAAAGATGCACTTATCTGCGCCGACAAGATTTACCGGATGCAGCAGCATGCGACGGATAGCAAACCACTTACACTGAAGCTCACGGGGAAGAAGAAGACCACTAGGTCCGCAAGAGCTCTGTTGCCCACTCCGGCAAGCGCACCTCTTCGGAGTGCTGCGCTACCGTCGAGGACGCACCATCGAGCTCCACCGGCAAGTGCAACAAGACGATGGCAGCTCCGCCAAAGACCAAGAAGGTGCCCGCCAAGGAGGACGACACTGGTGGTACCTTCACCATCAGTGCCACGCTTGATCCTAAATAGGAAGGCGAGCTCATTGCTTTCCTGCGGGCGAATGTCGATGTGTTTGCATGGCAACCATCCGACATCCCGGTGTTCCCAGAAAGTAATTGAGCACCACCTAGCTGTCTGTCCTCACGCTGCGCCCGTCAAGCAAAGAGTTAGGAAGCAAAAGGGGCGCCAAGAGTTCATAGCGAAGAAATCAAGAAATTGGAAGCAGCAAGGCTTGTCAGAGGAGTCCTCCACCCCACGTGGTTGGCCAATCCGGTAGTTGTACGCAAGGCTAATGGGAAATGGAGACTTTGTATTGACTTCACTGATGTTAATAAAGCTTGTCCCAAGGACCCATTTCCCTTGCCGCGTATCGACCAGATTGTTGACTCCACGGCTGGATGCGATCTGCTTTCGTTTCTTGATGCATATTCAGGATATCATCAGATCTTCATGGCAGAAGAGGATGAAGAGAAAACCGCATTCGTTACACCATGTGGCACGTACTGCTTTATACGGATGCCTTTCGGTTTGAAGAATGCTGGTTCGACCTTTGCAAGGGTAGTCCATGATGCCTTTGGACCACAGATACACCGAAATGTAGAAGCTTACATGGATGACATAGTGGTCAAGAGCAAAGACAGAGCGACTCGGTTCAGGATTTGATGAGACGTTTGCAAACCTGCGCAAGATCAACCTCAAGCTCAACCCGAGAAGTGCGTGTTTGGAGTCCCTTCCGCAAGCTTCTCGGTTCTTTGTATCTCGGCGGGAATTGAAGCCAATCCCGACAAGATCAAGGTCATTGAGCAGATCGAAGCACCAAAGCGCCAAGGATGTCGAGGCTTGCGGTTGCGTGGCTGCTCTCGGCAGGTTCATCTCTAAGTCTGCTGAACAGCCTGCCGTTTTCAAGATTTTGAAAAAGGCAGGTCCAATGAAATGGACTCCGAAGCGGAGGCTGCGCCGCAGACTTGAAGAGATACGTCCTCCGCTCCAATACTTGTCGCACCTAAGCCACAAGAGAAGTTGTTGCTGTATATAGCGGCGACCAATCAAGTGGTTAGTGCTGCGTTAGTAGCGGAGAGGAGGCGATGATGAGCCGGCAACCGAGGCAAGCGATCCAGCGACAAGCAAGGTGCTTCGCCATCAAGCTCGGTCCCGACAAGGACGGATCAGCACAGGGTTGCGACAAGATACGAAAGAAGATGGTGCAGCGCCCGGTCTACTTTGTCGGCCCCTTCGCAGGGGCTAGATCAAGGTACTGTGTGTGTGAAGCTGCTTTTCTCCTCATGGCCTCGAGAAAGCTGCGCCATTACTTCCAAGCACATGAGATAACAGTTGTCACTGCTTCGGCTGAAGAGGATTTTGCAAAATCCGAAGCAACAGCAGGATTGTTGAGTGGGCGCTGAACTGTCAAGCTTTGGTCTCAAGTTCAAAGCACTTCAACTATCGAGCGGGCATTGGCAGAATTCATAGCAGAGTGGACGCCAACGCAAGATGAGGAAATTCCGAGACAAGCATCCCGTCAAGGAGGCAAATAAAGAGTGGCTGATGTACTTCGATGGTGCCTTCTCGCTGCAAAGCGCCGGTGCCGCGTCTTGCTTATCGCACCCACCGGGAGCACCTCAAGTACATAGTCCAGATGCACTTTCCCAAGGAACAAGCAACAAATAATACCGCAGAGTATGAAGGCTTGCTTGCTGGTCTCGAGATTGCGGTGGACCTTGGGATCAAGAAGCTCATTGTCGGGGACTCGCAACTTGTCGTCCGCCAAGTAAATAAAGATTATCGAGTTCGTTGATGGAAGCGTCGTCGATGAAGTGAGGAAGCTGGAAGAGCGCTTTGAAGGCTCGCAAATGGAACACGCTCCAAGAGCACGAAATGATATAGCTGATGGCCTCTCCAAATGTGCCGCGCTTAAGTTACACGTGGAACCAGGGATTTTGTTCTCAAGCTAACTCAGCCAACCGTAACACCATCAACAGACAGAGCAAGAAGAAAAAATTGGTTTCGCGACTACTTTCCGCAGAGCTCTCTCAAGCCGCCGCCAAGAAGGTCCCTAAAACCAACGCAATATCACCGAGGAGCAGTCTGCCCGACAAACCATGCAGTTTGTATCGTTGAAGCAAACGCTCCCGACAAGTTTAGCTCCGCAAGCTTGCCGGGATCATCGAGTCTGACGGACCCACGTGTCTTTGCCGTGAAGCTGATGTTCCCACAGGATAGATGAGCCTTTAGTCCTTGTTGTCGAGCCACGTGCTCCAACATGGGCACAAAGAATCGTCCATTTCCTTCAGACAGAGAACTTCCCAAGAGCAAGAAGAAGCGGAAAAAGTAGCCCGGCGGTAAGTATGTACCAGTTTGTTGACAACATCCTGCATGTAAGAAGACTCAACGGAGTGAAATTGAAGTGTATTTGCCGGGAAGATGGACATAAGCTATTGGCGGAGATACACGGAGGCATATGTGGTCACCACATTGGCGCAAGAGCACTTGCCAGCAAAGCTTTCCGGCAAGGTTTCTTCCGCCGAAGCCCTCCAGATGCAACTGCACAAGTAACCAAGTGTGAAGCGTGCGATTCCATTCAAAACAGATACACCAACCAGCTCAAGCTCTCCAGGCGATCCCTTTATCCTGGCCCTTTTCGGTCTGGGGGCTCGACATCCTCGGCCCCTTCCCCCGAGCTGTCGGAGGCTTTGAATACTTGTACGTAGCAATCGACAAGTTCACAAAGTGGCCGGAAGTGGAACCAGTGAGGAAGGTGACAGCACAGTCAGCCGTCAAGTTCTTCAGGTCAATTGTTTGCCGTTTTGGGATTCCTAACAGAATCATCACCGACAACGGCACACAGTTCACGAGCCGCACCTTCACGCAGTACGCCCAAGATCTTGGCGCCAAGATCTGCTTTGCTTCCATTGCTCATCCGAGAAGCAACGGTCAAGCAGAGAGAGCAAACGCTGAAGTGCTGCGAGGACTCAAGACCAGAACTTTCGACAGGCTGCGCAAGTGCGGAAGGAACTTGATCGAGGAGCTGCCGGTGGTTCTTTGGTCGATCAGACGATGCCAAATCGAGCCATCGCCGAAACCCTTTGCTCTAGTCTACGGAGCAGAGGCAGTTCTCCCACGGAACTCAGATACGGGTCACCTCGAGTGCTCGCTATGATGAGTTTGAGCAAGAGCAGCTGCGACAAGATGACGCGCTGCTCCTCGAGGAAGATCGTCTTCAGCTGCTGCTTTGTCGAGCTGCTCGTTACCAGCAAGCTTTGCGTCGCTACCATAGCCGCAGTTAATGCCGAAGCTTCGAGGAAGGCGACCTTGTTCTTCGCGTTCAATCCGCCAAGAATTCCAACAAGTTGGCCTTGAAGTGGGAAGGCCCTTATCGGGTGAAACGAGTCACTAGGCCCGGCGCTGTCCGCTTTGAGACCGAAGATGGCCTTCCGTGAGCAATTCCTGGAACATAGAGCATCTTCGCAATTTTTACCCATGAGGCGCGGTTGCCGGAACCCGTTCCGGCAACCACCCTTTTGTACAAGTCTTGCCGCTGTTGCATGTAATCCTTTGTACAAAGCCGGGCGCAGACCCCGTGCATCAGTAAAGCCTATGTGTTGCACACATTTTGTCAATACATGCTTTCATAATCATATATGCATGTGTTTACTAACATCTTGTGCAGCACCGCACACTGAGAAGGCGATAATGAGCCATTAGGCTCCATAACTTTATTTTTCTCTTCTTTCTTCTCAAACAAGAAGAAGGTTCATCCACCCACGAGTTAACCGGGGAGGAGGAGATAATGGTGTGGGCATGGCGTCGCCGAGGAACTGTCGCCTTGCCGGAAAAAGGACAACAGAAAAGCTAAGTTGCTAAGTTTAAGCGACCAGTTTTAAGTTTTTAAGTTATCTTCCTCAAACGATAGTACTTTGTATGGAAAACCTGTGCGCGGAGGAACCGACTCGCGACTAGCTTGCGCCCTTTGTTTCGAGTCCGCTAAACAACTTAAGTGAGCTGCAACTAGGCCGCGACAAGGTTGCTTGTCGGTAGCGACCCCCAACGAGTGTGCTTGAAGTTCCAAGACTCGGCGCTCATGGCAAGGGTGCCTGCACCGACAAGTTCCCCTGAAAGCGTAGGGTATAAACATACAAGGGAAGAAATCAAGTAAAGGAAATAACATTGCATTTGATTGCCTAAGATAGTGTATATTACATAATAACTTGTCGCAGATCTAATAGATTTTTCGCCTAAACATGATCTACAGCGACAAGAGAGAGATAGACTTGGCGGCCTAGTCCACGCGGTCGCCCTCGAGCCTCTTAACTCCGCTCACCCTGTCCACGATGGGTGCGACAAGGGTCTTGAGCGCTTCAACATCGGCGGATGGAGGCAGGGACTTGAGGGCCTTGGTGAAGTCGACGCCTGGTGTGACGCCCCAAGACCGGAGCTTCAGTTGCCTTCCAGGGTTTCCGAGTTTTGCCATGTGATTTGTTTTGTTTGTGCTTTGCTCATGTCATCTCTTGCATTGCATCGTGTCATCATGCCATCATATCATTAATTTTTGAAACTCTTCTAAATAAATTGTATGGATTTCTCGATCCATTTAAATCGAGGGATTCACATGGTGACTTCTCTTTATAACATATCCTCCCAATATTAGGGAGCTATATAAAATATTCCTCGTTTTGGAATTGATCATAACACACTTGCAAAATCCCATGCCTTTTTCTGCTCCGAGTTGACCTCAAAACCTTGCCATTATTATTTTCATCATTTTCCGGAGTTCCACCAAAAATCCTTGGATCATTTTTGTTAAATTCCTCACATTTTTGCGAGCTCGGGAAAATAATCCCCAGGTCAAACTCTTTCTCTAATCTTTTTCTTTTCTTCCCCTTCCTTTCTTTTCTCTGTTTTAAGAGTTTAAAGAGAGAGAGAGAGAGAGAGCCAGCCCAGCCGGCCCTGGCCTTTCTCCTCCACTAGGCCGGCCCACCAAACCTCCAGGCCCAGCCGCCCCACCGACCGAACCCTAGCTAACCCTGCCTGATCCCCATCTCTTCCCCTCGTCCATCCCCGCCCAGAGCATCTCTCGCCGATCCCCTCCTCTGCCGTCCTCCATGGCGTCGCCTCGCGCCCCACCTCCTCGATGCCAGCCGAGTCCAGGCCGCCGCCAGCTTTTCTTACCTTCCCTCGCCGCCTCCATCCCTTTCCCCTGTCGACCGCCCCTCTGCTGCCTCCCTCCACGCCGCCGTTGCCGCCCATTGGCGCCGCCAACCTCCGGCAGCCAACCCGGGGACGAACCCCGACCCGGATCTCGCCGCCCTAGAACTGTCCCCCGCTGGTGCCCGTCTGCTCAAGCCCGCCGCCAGAAGCTCTCCATCGCGCCGCGAAGCCTCGTCTACCTCGCCGGTCTTCTCCTCCTCGTCTCTGTCCTCGTCGTCCACGAAGCCGCCGCTGCCGGGAATGGGTCCCGCCTCGTCCTCCACCGGATCTGATGGATCCTGGCCTACCTCGACCTCCCTGCGCCTAAGCTTCGCCACCAGCCAGGATCCGGCGTCCCGAGGCCGACCCGCCCACCCCAGCAGTCCCTGCTGCCGCCTCCGAAACGCCAAGTACCACTACGACCGACGACCCGGACATCTCCAAGACCCATGTACCACTACCATCTCCGAAGACCCGTGTACCACGAGCGGCAAGTTCAACTCCAAAACGTGAACAACTACTTCCGTGGTTAACGACAAGTACCCCTACGCGCGAAGACGCCAAGTCCGTTTCGGGATTCTTCAAGTACCACTACCGTCGATCCGAACATCTTCGAAAACGAACGTGATCCACTACCGTCGACCCTCGAAGACCCCGTGGACCCCGAACATCCACGGGACATGAACAACTACTTCCGGTGACGAGATGTACCACTACCATCGAACATGAACAACGACTTCCCCCTACGCCGTGTACGACTACTTCCCTCGACGATCATTGCGAGAACGTCTACTTCCATCTACTTCCCTCGACAACTCGACCCGCCCCGAACGCACGCTTCGGAGGTATAACCCGAGATGACCGACCGTGTCCGAATCACTCTTGCGATGCCCCTCTTTTGCCATGCCACCGTTCCGTGGGAACCCGGTATCCGGGATCACCCCACCATCTTGCATGACTCGCTTCCGTCACGCTTTCCTTTGCACCGATATCTCGATTGAGCTGTCGGAACCGATATGTTGCCGTGGCACCATTTTCGGATTCGTTGCCGTGGCACCCCTTTCTTCCACCACGGTGACATAATGCTTCATATCATGCTCATGTCAACGTTTTCATAATATTGCATAAAACTTGCTCATGTCATCCGCATCATGATAACAACATTTAAATGTTTAAAATTGTTGTTTGCTTTATTTTGCTTAATTGCCATGCTAAAATGATTTATTTCATAACTAAATAACCGTAGCTCCATTTTAAATAAATTATATATGTAAATGGGGTAGAAAAATGCCTAGTTTAACATGGTGTACTTGCTTTGCATGTTTAACAACCCAAAAATATGCTTTAGGTCAGATCTGTTCCAAATCCATATTATGCACATGAGGATTTTCCTAATTGTTGTTGTTGTTTCCGGCCTCATTTAAACTTGCCTAAATAGCTAGTTTATTTATGCTTCACCTCTTGCCATGTTTAATAACATTTAATATTGTTGTGTACCTAACCGAGAGAGAACTAAATAATTGATGTGGTGTTCCGTCAATATGCGACCCGTTGCATATTGAGCTCCACTTAATTTGTAGTGTTGTTTGTGCATATTGCCATGCCATGCCTCATTAAACCGGACATGCATCATACTTGATTGTGCATCATGTCATGGTTATGATTGTGTGTTTACTATGTTGTTTGTTTGTTTCCGGTTTGCTTCTCTTGTTAGCTTCGGTTTCGTTCCGGAGTTGTGAGGATTCATTCGACTTCGTCCGTTTGTCTTCTTCATGGATTCGTTCTTCCTCCTTGCGGGATTTCAGGCAAGATGACCATACCCTCGAAATCACTTCTATCTTTGCTTGCTAGATGCTCGCTCTTTTGCTATGCCTATGCTACGATGCCTACCACTTGCTATATCATGCCTCCCATGTTGCCATGTCAAACCCCTAACCATCCTTTCCTAGCAAACCGTTGTTTGGCTATGTGACCGCTTTGCTCAGCCCCTCTTATAGCGTTGTTAGTTGCAGGTGAAGATGAAGTTTGTTCCTTGTTGGAACATGGAGATGTTGTTCCTTGTTGGAACATGTTTACTTGTTGGGATATCACAATATATCTTATATTATTAATGCATCTATATACTTGGTAAAGGGTGGAAGGCTCGGCCTTATGCCTGTGTTTTGTTCCACTCTTGCCGCCCTAGTTTCCGTCATACGGTGTTATGTTCCCGGATTTTGCGTCCCTAACGCGGTCGGGTGATTTATGGGACCCCTTGACAGTTCGCTTTGAATAAGACTTTTCCAGCAAGGCCCAACATTGGTTTTACCATTTGCCTCACCTATACCCCTTTTCCTTGGGTTTCGGAGCCCGAGGGTCATGTTTATTTTAGCCCCGGGCGGTGCTCCTTCGAGTGTTGGTCCGAACCGAGCAGATCAAGGGGCCACCTCGGGGCAACTTGAGGGCTGGTTTTACTCGTGGCTGACTTATCCGGTGTGCCCCGAGACCGAGGTACGTGCGACTCCTATCAGATTTGTCGGCACATCCGGCGGCTTTGCTGGTCTTGTTTTATTCTTGTCGAGATGTCTTGTAGCGGGATTCGAGACTGATCGGGCCTTCCGGGAGAAGGTCTATTCTTCGTTGATCGCGAGAGCTTATCATGGGCTAAGTTGGGACACCCTGCAGGGTTTTGAACTTTCAAAGCCGTGCCATGCGGTTATGTGGCAGATGGGAATTTGTTAATGTCCGGTTGTAGAAAACCCGGTTGATCTTAATTAAAATACACCAATCAAGTGTGTAACCGTGATGGTCTCTTCTCGGAGTCCGGAAGTGAACACGGTGTTGGAGTTATGTTTGACGTAAGTAGCTTCAGGATCACTTCTTGATCATAGTTGTTCGACCGTGCTTTTGCCTTCTCTTCTCGCTCTCTTTTGCGTATGTTAGCCACCAGATATGCTGAGTCGCTTGCTGCAGCTCCACCTCACTACCCCGTCCTACCTTTAAGCTTAAATAGTCTTGATCTCATGGGTGTGAGATTGCTGAGTCCCGTGACTCACGAGATACTTCAAAACCAGTTTGCGGTGCCGATGAAACCGTGCAGGTGATGCACCGAGCTCAAGGAGGAGCTTGATGAAGATCTTGTTCTTTGTGTTGTTTCGTTTCAGCTGATCAAGAGTGGAGCCCAGTTGGGTCGATCGGGATCTGTGTAGCATTTGGGGTAGTCTTCTTTTGTTTTGGTTCCGTAGTGGGACCTTGATTGTATCTGTATGATGTATTTTTTACTCATGTATTGTGTGAAGTGGCGATTGTAAGCCAACTATGTATCTCTTTCCTTATGTATTACATGGGTTGTGTGAAGATTACCTCACTTGCGACATTGCTTTCAATGCGGTTATGCCTCTAAGTCGTGCCCGACACGTGGGAGATATAGCCGCATCGAGGCGTTCAAGTTGGTAATCGAGCCTTCCCACTTAGGACCCCCTACTTGATTGTTTGTTTGGCGTTGTTGAGTCTAGAATGGAAAATGTTTTGAGTCTTAGGATTATATATATCGGAGTAGGATTCTTTTACTCCTCGGTCCTTTCGTCGCTCTGTGAGGTATCTGACGTAGAGTTTTGACTTTTCTCTCCTCAAATTTCACTAAAATTTTTTTAGGATCACGCTGGTATCTTGGAATCGTTCCGATGGTTTTGTGACGAGAACATTGTTCTTGGTGCCTCCCGTCATTTAGGGGTTGTGGCGGTGTCCCGGGAGTTGAGCTCGAGGTGTTGTCGTCACAATTTTATCGTTGCGATTCTCGAATACCTGAGTTTTACCGACATCGAAATCTCTTTTGTGCAGTTGTTGGTGAGATAACCCCGATAGCCCAAGATCTTTGTGGCGAGTGGAGTATTGCCATGACTTGCATAACGGATGTTTTTCAAGGTCGAGGTACACGATTTCGAAGGTTTCTCGGTTATGTGTTGACGGATGGATACAATTGGATCTAGGTATTGTTAGTTTGGGGTGATATATTTTGTGTCCCTGTATCCCCAACACCAGATTGCATAACCGAAAGTTTCGGAGTTTATAGGTGGGAATTCTAGTAGCTTACGGGATATTCTTTCCGGCGGATGTATGATTTGAGATTGGGGTTCAACGTCTAGTGGTCCGCCCATTCACGGTCGATTCTGATGGTCGCGAGGCGTCTTAAAGAATCCTTGGCTATGCTGATTCGGGGACGTCTTGTTTGTCATTCGTGACGTCCGCTATACGTCGTGTCCGTGTGGGCCCCACCACGAACACTTTGGGCGAAATCTCTATCGTATGTATTTGTTCCGGCTTATTCTTGAAGCCAATCCTTTGTTTTTGTTCCGTTTTGTGGTATTCAAGTTGCTTCAATGTCAAGTGTTGATTCCATACCTTCCTAAATGGTGTTCTCATATTGCTATGTGAATACTAATCTTTCTTGATCACTGAGCTTGTCATGTTAATTCTTTTCCAACCGGCGTGCTTCTCTTTAAGTGGATCCGATTATTCCAACATTCGCAAGATCAATTCTAAGCTTTTTCTCAACGGTGTTCGTTTCATCCGACCTAAGTTGTTTTGATTTCCCACCCTCCCACCCTTTTTCTTCAAGGACTCAGATTTCTTAATCAAGTATCCATTATATTGAGTGAAGTTTCTTCATTCTTTTCCTTTAATGTTTTATCCGGTGATTTCTCATGAAGACGCTAAGGAAGCTTTAACCTTATCATTGTTCCATTCTAATTTTCTTCTCCGGTGGATTTAAGTCAAGTTTTCGGTGTTGATCGTATTCTTTTCATCATTTCAAATGCTTTCTCATGTCGGTGCATCTCTTAATCATCCATTTCTCGCTATTCATTTGTTCCGGAGTGTTGAAGATATCTCAGAAGATTCTAGTTCCCATTCTCAACTCACTCAAGTTCTTTTGAGGATGCTATCTCATTCAAGCCATTTAATTCTACCGGTGCAATATCTATTTCAAACAATTGTTCAACGGTGGTTCTTTTGAGTGGGCCCTAACCCACGGTCTTTTCCTGGATCTTACCTAACTCTTCTAATTTTTCAAGAGCTATTCCCAAATTCATTGCAAAGTTTGACGTAAGAATGAGTTATCATCAGTCAAATGTCTTTCTCCAAGATCTTTCAAATTATTTTCATTGTTGGTTCAACCTTTCTAATTTTCGTTCCGGAGTGCCTCAACAATTCATGATGGTGTTTCTCATCGTCATTCTCGAATTTTGAAGACCGAAGAAGAGTTTCTCTTAAATCTTGCTCCATTTTCTTCAAGATTCTTGGTTCTAGCTTCGTGCCATCCTCATAATTGTTTTGATTGTGAGAATTCTTTTAACCCACCCGGAGCATTTCAGGAGTCTTTTCAGTTTGATTCTCCGGAGCCATCATCTCAGAATTATCCATTCCAACGTTCAACTCTTGTTTTCCAAATCTCACCGGTGCATCGTCGAAATATCCTCTAATCAGGTCATGATCTCTTCGTTCTAATGTATCTAAATTTTGTCAAGCATCTTTATTCGTTTTCCAATTCTTCCCGGTGAATTGTGCCTTTGCTATGTTCATTTTTAATTCTTACGGTGGTTCGTTCAAGATTTCATTTCCTTTATTATCGTATCAATTCATTCGTTCTTCCGAATCCTACCAGTGAATTGTTGAAGACCTTCCCAAGTTTGCGCCATATCTATCTTAATCCTTTCTACGGGAATAAGTAGTATGCCTAATCCATTGCTTGTCATCAATTTAATTGGTGAAGGATGAGCATAATGTAATTCTTATTCTTGTTTCATCGAGTAAATTCAATTCCTTATTCCGGAGGTTCATCAAAATTCTTGGTTTCATTTGTTCATCTTTCTTTCCGGAGTTCCAAGTTTTCTCGGTTATATCATTTCAAAGCTTCATCTTTTCACTGCAAGTTTTCACCTTGTGTTTTCAACTTCTCTTTCTTTTATCATCCTTTTCTTACCGGAGTTCTTCATGGAGGTTCTACATGGTGGTTCGTCAAGGATTCATTTCTTTCTCGAATTGTTCTTCAAGATTTCTCTTGGAGTTATGGTCCGCCAAGCTATACTCAAAATTGAACATGGTGCTCAACACATGTTTTGTTTTGGGGAGTTCAAGTATTCTTCTTCTTGCATTTCGAAGTGCAATTCGTTCTACCTTATCATTTGAGGTGGTGTTATGTCATTCTCGACAATTTGAGTTCGTGTTTCATGATTCACATGTTGTCAAGAATGAGGTATTTTTAATCCATCAATCTCTTCATTGAGTTGTCTTGGGCTATATTTCACCTAAAGCTTCCCCTAAGGGAATTTGCTATTATGGTGCTTATCAATGATCCAAGTTTTCTCCTATTCTCTGGGGGAAAGAAGATTTCATCTTCTTGTTGATCTTAATTCAATCGATTGTTTCCGTTGGTGGCAGAAGCTCGCCTCATAATTTTGAGATGTTTTCATAAGCCCACTACAAGCTTATCCTTGTCGTTGTTGTTTTTCAAATAACTCCGTTCAATCCTACGTCGTAAGTTTGCTCTTTCCAATTCATTATGGTGGGAGATGTTGGTTTCATTCTTCGTTCTATTCATTCCAACTTTCTATCTATCATGCATTGTTTCCGGAGGCATTGTGATGTTGCTCTCTTCACCCATCACCTCGTTTTGCAAAGATCATGTTCTTTTTCTTGCTTTGTCCATTTAACCGGAGTGTTGTGTCATCTCTTCAAGTTCTTTTCATCTTATCAAGTTTTCCTTCTTCTTTTAGTCGGAGTGCTGCCCAAATTATATCAATCTTATTCCTAGTCTATCTAGTTTTAACCGGAGTGGTTTCAGTATCTATCTTATCATTAAACCTCTGGGTTCTCGTCGTATCCCTTGTTCCTCTTTTCTAACAGAGTGTTTTCAACTTTGTTCATCTTCGTTGTTTTCTTTCTTTCAAGTTTTTAAACCTCTCGAGGTTCATTGGTTTCATTCGTTTGTCAAAGAAGCAACTTTGTTTTACCTCTTCCTCTTCCGCTTTTCTCCGGTGCCATCCTAGATCTGGGGCGAGATCCTCTCGTAGTGGTGGAGTGTTGTGGCGCCCAAGACCGGAGCTTGAGCTTGCCTTCCGGGTTTCGAGTTTTGCCATGTGATTTGTTTTGTTTGTGCTTTGCTCATGTCATCTCTTGCATTGCATCGTGTCATCATGCCATCATATCATTAATTTTGAAACTCTTCTAAATAAATTGTATGGATTTCTCGATCCATTTAAATCGAGGGATTCACATGGTGACTTCTCTTTATAACATATCCTCCCAATATTAGGGAGCTATATAAAATATTCCTCGTTTTGGAATTGATCATAACACACTTGCAAAATCCCATGCCTTTTTCTGCTCCGAGTTGACCTCAAAACCTTGCCATTATTATTTTCATCATTTTCCGGAGTTCCACCAAAAATCCTTGGATCATTTTTGTTAAATTCCTCACATTTTTGCGAGCTCGGGAAAATAATCCCCAGGTCAAACTCTTTCTCTAATCTTTTCTTTTCTTCCCTTCCTTTCTTTTCTCTGTTTTAAGAGTTTAAAGAGAGAGAGAGCCAGCCCAGCCGCCCTGGCCTTTCTCCTCCACTAGGCCGCCCACAAACCTCCAGGCCCAGCCGCCCCACCGATCCGAACCCTAGCTAACCTGCCTGATCCCATCTCTTCCCTCGTCCATCCCCTTGCCAGAGCATCTCTCGCTCGATCCCCTCCTCTGCCGTCCTCCATGGCGTCGCCTCGCGCCTCCACCTCCTCGATGCCAGGCCGAGTCCAGGCCGCCGCCCTCGCTTCTTACCTTCCCTCGCCGCCTCCATCCCTTTCCCCGTCGACCGCCCCTCTGCGCGGCTCCTCCGCCACGCCGTGCCGCCATTGGCGCCGCCTCAACCTCCGGCTGCCAACCCGGGGCGAACCCCGACCCGGATCTCGCCGCCTGGAACCGTCCCGCCGCTGGTGCCCGTCTGCGCACCGCCACCAGAAGCTCTCCATCGCGCCGCGGCGAGCCCTGCGTCTACCTCGCGGTCTTCTCCTCCTCGTCTCTGTCCTCGTCGTCCTGGCCTTGCGTCGCCGGGAATGGGTCCCGGCCTCGTCCTCCACCGGATCTGATGGATCTGGCCTACCTCGACCTCCCTGCGCGCTAAGCTTCGCCACCAGCCAGGATCCGGCGTCCCGAGGTCGACCCGTCCACCCAGCCAGTCCCTGCTGCCGTCTCGAAACGCCAAGTACCACTACGACCCGGCGACCCGGACATCTCCGAAGACCCATGTACCACTACCATCTCCGAAGACCCGTGTACCACGGCGGCAAGTTCAACTCCAAACGTGAACAACTACTTCCGTGGTTAACGACAAGTACCCCTACGCGAAGGCGCCAAGTCCGTTCGAGATTCTTCAAGTACCACTACCGTCGATCCGAACATCTTCGAAAACGAGCGTGATCCACTACCGTCGACCCTCGAAGACCCCGTGGACCCCGAACATCCACGGGACATGAACAACTACTTCCGGTGGCGAGATGTACCACTACCATCGAACATGAACAACGACTTCCCCCTCGCGTGTCGACTACTTCCCTCGGCGATCATTGCGAGCGTCTACTTCCATCTACTTCCCTCGACAACTCGACCCGCCCGAGCGCACGCCGGAGGTATAACCGAGATGACCGACCGTGTCGAATCACTCTTGCGATGCCCTCTTTTGCCATGCCACCGTTCCGTGGGAACCCGGTATCCGGGATCACCCCACCATCTTGCATGACTCGCTTCCGTCACGCTTTCCTTTGCACCGATATCTCGATTGAGCTGTCGGAACCGATATGTTGCCGTGGCACCATTTTCGGATTCGTTGCCGTGGCACCCCTTTCTTCCACCACGGTGACATAATGCTTCATATCATGCTCATGTCAACGTTTTCATAATATTGCATAAAACTTGCTCATGTCATCCGCATCATGATAACAACATTTAAATGTTTAAAATTGTTGTTTGCTTTATTTTGCTTAATTGCCATGCTAAAATGATTTATTTCATAACTAAATAACCGTAGCTCCATTTTAAATAAATTATATATGTAAATGGGGTAGAAAAATGCCTAGTTTAACATGGTGTACTTGCTTTGCATGTTTAACAACCCAAAAATATGCTTTAGGTCAGATCTGTTCCAAATCCATATTATGCACATGAGGATTTTCCGGAATTGTTGTTGTTGTTTCCGGCCTCATTTAAACTTGCCTAAATAGCTAGTTTATTTATGCTTCACCTCTTGCCATGTTTAATAACATTTAATATTGTTGTGTACCTAACCGAGAGAGAACTAAATAATTGATGTGGTGTTCCGTCAATATGCGACCCGTTGCATATTGAGCTCCACTTAATTTGTAGTGTTGTTTGTGCATATTGCCATGCCATGCCTCATTAAACCGGACATGCATCATACTTGATTGTGCATCATGTCATGGTTATGATTGTGTGTTTACTATGTTGTTTGTTTGTTTCGGTTTGCTTCTCTTGTTAGCCGGTTTCGTTCGGAGTTGTGAGGATTCATTCGACTTCGTCCGTTTGTCTTCTTCATGGATTCGTTCTTCCTCCTTGCGGGATTTCAGGCAAGATGACCATACCCTCGAAATCACTTCTATCTTTGCTTGCTAGATGCTCGCTCTTTTGCTATGCCTATGCTACGATGCCTACCACTTGCTATATCATGCCTCCCATGTTGCCATGTCAAACCCCTAACCATCCTTTCCTAGCAAACCGTTGTTTGGCTATGTGACCGCTTTGCTCAGCCCCTCTTATAGCGTTGTTAGTTGTAGGTGAAGATGAAGTTTGTTCCTTGTTGGAACATGGAGATGTTGTTCCTTGTTGGAACATGTTTACTTGTTGGGATATCACAATATATCTTATATTATTAATGCATCTATATACTTGGTAAAGGGTGGAAGGCTCGGCCTTATGCCTGGTGTTTTGTTCCACTCTTGCCGCCCTAGTTTCCGTCATACCGGTGTTATGTTCCCGGATTTTGCGTCCCTAACGCGGTCGGGTGATTTATGGGACCCCCTTGACAGTTCGCTTTGAATAAGACTTTTCCAGCAAGGCCCAACATTGGTTTTACCATTTGCCTCACCTATACCCCTTTTCCCTTGGGTTTCAGGGCAGGGTCATGTTTATTTAGCCCCCGGGCGGTGCTCCTTCGAGTGTTGGTCCGAACCGAGCAGACTGCGGGGCCACCTCGGGGCAACTCGAGGGCTGGTTTTACTCGTAGGCTGGCTTATCCGGTGTGCCCTGAGACCGAGGTACGTGCGACTCCTATCGGGATTTGTCGGCACATCCGGGCGGCTTTGCTGGTCTTGTTTTATTCTTGTCGAGATGTCTTGTGGCCGGATTCGAGACTGATCGGGCCTTCCGGGAGAAGGTCTATTCCTTCGTTGATCGCGAGAGCTTATCATGGGCTAAGTTGGGACACCCTGCGGGTTTTGAACTTTCAAAGCCGTGCCCATGGTTATGTGGCGGATGGGAATTTGTTAATGTCGGTTGTAGAAAACCGAAGTTGATCTTAATTAAAATACACCAACGCGTGTGTAACCGTGATGGTCTCTTCTCGTGGTCAGGAAGTGAACACGATGTTGGAGTTATGTTTGGCGTAAGTAACCGGGATCACTTCTTGATCATAGTTGTTCGACCGTGCTTTTGCCTTCTCTTCTCGCTCTCTTTTGCGTATGTTAGCCACCAGATATGCTAGTCGCTTGCTGCAGCTCCACCTCACTACCCTGTCCTACCTTTAAGCTTAAATAGTCTTGATCTCATGGTGTGAGATTGCTGAGTCCCGTGACTCACAGATACTTCAAAACCAGTTTGCGGTGCCGATGAAACCGTGCGGTGATGCACTGAGCTCAAGGAGGAGCTTGATGAAGATCTTGTTCTTTGTGTTGTTTCGTTTCAGGTGATCGATAGTGGAGCCAGGTCGGGTGATCGGGGATCTGTGTAGCATTTGGGGTAGTCTTCTTTTGTTTTGGTTCCGTAGTCGGACCTTGATTGTATCTGTATGATGTATTGTTTTACTCATGTATTGTGTGAAGTGGCGATTGTAAGCCAACTATGTATCTCTTTCCCTTATGTATTACATGGGTTGTGTGAAGATTACCTCACTTGCGACATTGCTTTCAATGCGGTTATGCCTCTAAGTCGTGCTTCGCCACGTGGGAGATATAGCCGCATCGAGGGCGTTTCACCTGGGTTGCGGAAGGCCACCTTCATCAACACCTTCTGGAGAGCCTCGGCACAGACTTGGCGTGATTCCTCCGCCAGATTGCTTGAACCTCGTCCGGAGCATTTGGATACCCGCCAACACGCCTTTGAAGAATAGGCTGAGCTTGGCGCTCGGTTGGAGGTTCTCGTCGGTGGAATATCCAAGATCTGTCATCCCCAACTCCATCAGCTCATTATGGATGCGGCGGCGGTGTCCACGAGACCTTCTGTCCAATGCATTATGCTGTCGAAGATTATTACGGCGGTCACAGCATTCGACAAGAACTCCTCGGTGGCCTTGATCTTTTCCAGCAGGCCGTTTCCGCTCCTTGGCGCGTTCAACGTCTCCGTCAAGGTGGTCAATTTCAGCTCGAGATCCGCCTTGGAGTCCTTGGCGGCGTCGAGCTCTTTGATCTTCTCGAGCAAAAGCGACCTTGTAGCTCGCCGAGGTGTAAGCGTCCTTCTCACGCTTCGCGCTTCAACCCGGCGACCTCCTCGGCACTCTTCGGAGGGTGGACTCGGTGAGCCACCCTCGTCTCCAATTCCCTCTTGGCGGCCTCGGCAGCCGCAGCGACATCCTTTGCCTCCCGAAGTGGCCCGCTAATCGTTTGCTTTCGGCGAGATCTTCCTCAAAGCTGTCGAGGTTGATCTTCCGCTCGCCAGCTCACCTTCTCGCCTGAAAGCTTCTCGTTGGCAAGCCTCTGCTGCTCTTGACCTCGCCCTTCTCCAAGATGAAGGCCGTGCGCTCCTCGGCGAGCTGCTCACGCGCCTCCGCTATATCCGGAGAGTCTCTTTGTTGGCGCGCCGGAGCTCTTCCGCCGTTCCCCAAATCAGTTCCGCCCTCGCGACAAGCGCCTCCACAGACTCCGGTTTGGCTTGGCGGGCGCGGTAGAGCGATAGCAACCTCCTTAGCAGCTGCTCCTCCTCGGGCTCACCTGCTGCTGCTCGGGGCATCAACCAGCGACAGCCAGCGGAGGCAAGTAGTTCCGCATCGAAGGTCTCCCCTTGGCGGTGCCTGGGCTTGATGCCCATGGGAGCTTGATGAAGACACCCTCGCCCGGCTTTCGGTGGCGCGGGCTGGGGCTCCTCGGGTCTGGTGCGGCATCGGTGGCGGGGATCGGCGGTCGGTGCAGCGCTGGCGCTCCTGCTGCCTCCGGGCCGTCGGTCACGATCGCCATTCCTCCCGCCTCTGCGCCCGGTATCTCGGCAACCTCCTGCTTGGCCGGGCTGTCGGCGCCACCTCCTCCTCCTCCATGTTGGCGGCGGCGACATTGTCGCGCGCTGGCGTCTTCCTCGCCGGCAGCCTCGGTTTCCATCGGATCTCCGGCGGATGGATCGATGGTCGAAGAAGAAAGCACAAATCAGCGAGATATTGAAAGAAAAAACGGAAGAAAAGAACCCAAGAAACAATCAAACAAGAAGATTACTGCGGTGGGAGTGCGTGGCGCGGTCTCCACCACCGGAGGGTCGTCGGCGCCAGCCCTTGTCGAAAGCTCCTTGTCGGAGAAGCCTCCCTTGCCGAGGCGCTCCCTTGGCGGAGAATTCTCCTTGGTGGCGTGGTTGAAGCAAGCAGAATTTGGGAGTGACCTCGGGGCCTCGATGAGGCTGGACCTCGGGGTAACCTCCGGTGCTCCACGATGTGGCTGCTCTGCTCTCGAAATCCAACAAACCAGATATCGATGGCGGAAAAGCACCCAAGCGCGCTAACCACGAGAAGCATACGGATACTTCTGGCTGGGGGCTGTCTTTGAGGCTGCTTTCTGTTGAAGGTTGCGGATCCGGCAAGGAGTCCCAGACGTGCCCCTGTTGCTCTGAAGTCATCTGAGCGACAACCACCGCGTCTTGGCCCTCTTGGCGCTCTCGAGCCAACGTCTGAAGAAGAAAGTTGAGTGGAACGGTCGGATAATAAGATAAAGCAATAAATTGGGAGATTACAAATAGCAGCGACAAGATCTTACTCTTCCTCTTCTTCCTCGGAGCTGAGGCGGAGAGATCAAACTCTGCTCCGTAGCGACGGTTGGGGAAAGACTCCCTCGGCGCTTGGCGGGTGCAGGGGCCGCGACTCCGGAAGGCCTGCGCCCGTCGCCGTGGCGGAATAAGCGCGCCTCACTGCAATAAAGATGCCGCGGTGGAAGCGCGTCGGGCGGCGAGGCGGCTGTTGGACCGTATGCTCCCCGCCACTTCTCCGGTCTTCGGAGGCGTCTCCTGGCGGGCAGCAAGCTCCTCTGTGGCAAGCTACTTGGCGGCGGAGGAGCGCGCCCGGCAGGCTCACTTGGGTCGTTGTCGGGCTTGGTCTGCTCCTCCTCACCGACGAACTCTTCTTGGTCGGCAAGGCTTGCCGCCTCGGCCCTCTCTGCCTCCTCGGCAGTGAACCCAAAGCGCCCGTGGCAGCAGCCTCTGCAGCCTCCTCCAACCTTGTGGCGTCGCGCCATCTCTGAGCAGTGGTGTCGCGGGTGAGCCGCCTCTTCTCGTCGGCGCGGATCGGCACTTCAACCAAGTTGTCGAAGAACTGCTGCACTATGTCATCGGCGGGCTCTGTCAAGTTGGAGCGATCCCATGGGAATCGCTGGCGGCATTATCGCGGATGCTATCAAGCGACGAGTTGTTGCACAAGGGCACAACTCCCCTCGGCAACATGCACCATCGGGGTTATTAAGCCCGGGCTTGAACAGCTCCGCGCAACATGCCGTCAAGCTCGAGGTAGTGAAATTCCAATTCAGACACTGGCGCAGCCTCATGATATCCGCGTTACGGAATTCCCAAGCAGGCCTCCCTTTCTCCTGCAAAGGCGCAATCTGTGGCGAAGGAAGTCGCGCCAACTGCTCCTCTGGTAAGCCCGCTTGCGGAGGCATAAAATCCTAGTCGTGGCAATCTTCAACTTGTCGTCCTCCGGCGCCAAGTTGCTCGATCGTTACCCGCGAACTATGGGGGTCTTCTTGAGGCGGTAAAGGCTGTGGCTCCTCCTCTAAGATCCAGCACCAGTCAGCCCTCCACTCCTCCCACTTGCTGCGCAACTCTCCGTCAAGATCGCTTCCTTCTTGCCGATCCTAGAGGTCCATGCAATTCCTCCGACAAGCGGCTCTCCTCTCTCTCTGGCGGGGTGAGAAGTAGTGGCGGAAGAGTGCGATGTTTGGGTGGACCCGACAAAGTTCTCGCAGAGATGTGCAGCAGCCATGGTAAGGATGGCGTTGGGGTGAAGTCAAGGCCGGAGGCCATATGTGTTCATGACATCACGAAGAATTGAGAAAAGCGGGCGAGCCACACTGAAGAAAATCGCGAAGAAGGGGTACCCGATGGAGACCTTAGCAGATGTGGCGGCGGAGATGACCCTCGTCTTGCGGATGCGCCGGGTCACCGTCGACGAAGAAAATAATACAGCTCCGCAGCTCCTTCTGTTGAGCGAGCGATCGAAGAGGGCCGCTCCTTCCAGCGCCCAGCGAGCAGCTGCGCCTCGGCAATTTCACGCATTTTCCCTTATCGGCCTTGAGCCATAGGGAGTCGTGGTGGATGAAACCGGCGGCGTTGGTGGCACGGTGGCAATGGAGGCGGGCGTCGCTCTCTTTGGCTCGAGAAGAAAGGGAAAGCGGCGGGGGTTTCGATGTGACAGCAAGGGCAAGTGGGCGTCCCGCCCGGTTCCCCGCTTATAAAGGGAGAGGGGCAGGCGTTCGATTTTCCCATTAAATAAAGCCCGATCTCCCCACGGCGCCACGTCCGGTGCGTGCCGTTCGTGGGAGAGCGTGGTGGGTCCAAAACAAATAACGGCGTAATCAAGACCACGTGTGCCGTGCACTATTTTGGGCCTGCCCAGCAGAGCTTAGCGCCGTGTGTGGCCCAGCCGGGGCTCTGTCGGTGTACTAGAGTAGGGCACCCTAGTACCCCGAACTTCGTGCATGGGCGATTCAGGCGCCCAGCGAGGGGCTGGCACGATGACCGCCAAGGTCTCGGCTGCTCCTTTGGAGCCATTCAAGAACAAAGTAGTCAAGACCCGGCAAGAGGAGCTTGCCGGAAGAATACTCAGGTAGCGAAGAAACAAGGCCCGGCAAGAGGAGCTTGCCGGGAAGGCTTAGGCGGGCGCCGAGCCCCCAAGCGACAAAGGTTCTGCGCGGCAAAGGCGCTTGCAGGCGGGCGACCTCTCTTCATCTCGCTCCAGCTCACCCGCCAGCGTGTCACCACGGGCTCTCCCAAATCTGGCGTGTCGACGGGCTGTGCAGCCAGCGGGAGTAGCGACAAGCGGCGACAAGCTACCATCGTGGCAAGCGGAGGCGCCAGCGGTCCTGTTACCTTTGACCGGGCGGCCGAGGCGGGCATTGATGACTCTTGTCCCTTGCCGTCGAGTTAGGTATAGATTACAGACCTTTGTACAAGCGATGTACCAACCTATGTTTTACCATTATACCCTTGTCTACTTGCCACATGTGGTGACCCCTTGTGCCTATAAAAGGAGGCCCAAGGGCAGCGTGAAAGGGTTGACTTGGTTCGGGCCAGCTCGGCAGTTTAGTCACATTCATCTGAAACCACACTCGGGCTAGGTCTTGTAGCTCCCATTGCTCCCTAGCAAGAACACAAGATAATCCACAAAGCAGCGGTAGGAGTATTATCTCCCGGAGAGCTCGAGCTGGGTAAATCCGCTTCGTGTGCATCGCCTCGATCCGCTCTTTGTGCAATCTCCGCCCCCCTCCGAACCACAAGGGACCCGGTCCCGTGGGTGCTCGTGGGACACGATCAGTTCTCCCCGGCAATGCGAGCATACGGCACCTCCAAGTTCAGCACATGTTCAACTCGATGACATCCCGCGAGCTTCGATCCAGCAAAGCTTCACCGGAGAGTTTTGTCAGCACGACGGCGTGATGATGGTGATGATGATGCTACCGACGTAGGGCTTCGCCTAAGCACTGCTACGATATTATCGAGGTGGATTATGGTGGAGGGGCACCGCTGCAGCTAAGGGATCAATGATCAATTGTTGTGTCTCAAGGGTGCCCCTCCCGTATATAAAGGAGTGGAGGAGGGAGGAGGCGGCCTCCTAGGCGCACCCATGAGGAGTCCTACTCCCAGGAGTAGGACTCCCCCCTTCCAAGTAGGAGTAGGAGAAGGGAAGGAAGGGAGAGAGGGAAAGAAGGAAAAAGGGGCGCGCCGCCCCCCCTCCTTGTCCAATTCGGACTAGAGGGGTAGGGGCGTGTGGCTGCTGCCGCCCTCCTCTTCTCCCACTAAGGCCCATGAGGCCCAATTAACTCCCCGGGGGGTTCGGTAACCCCAGTACTCCGGTATATGCCCGAAACCTCCCGGAACCCTTCCGGTGTCCAAACATAGTCGTACAATATATCGATCTTTACATCTCGACCATTTCGAGACTCCTCGTCATGTCCGTGATCATATCCGAGACTCCGAACTACCTTCGGTACATCAAAACACAAAAACTCATAATACCGATAGTCACCGAACTTTAAGCGTGCGGACCCTACGGGTTCGAGAACTATGTAGACATGACCGAAACACGCCTCCGGTCAATAACCAATAGAGGAACCTGGATGCTCATATTGGCTCCCACATAGTCTACGAAGATCTTTATCGGTCAAACCACATAACAACATACGTTGTTCCCTTTTTCATCGGTATGTTACTTGCCCGAGGTTCGATCGTCGGTATCCCAATACTTAGTTCAATCTCGTTACCGACAAGTCTCTTTACTCGTTCCGTAATACATCATCCCGCAACTAACTCATTAGTCACAATGCTTGCAAGGCTTATAGTGATGTGTATTACCGAGTGGGCCCAAAGATACCTCTCCGACAATCGGAGTGACAAATCCTAATCTCGAAATACGCCAACTCAACAAGTACCTTTGGAGACACCTGTAGAGAACCTTTATTATCACCCAGTTATGTTGTGACGTTTGGTAGCACACAAAGTGTTCCTCCGGTAAACGGGAGTTGCATAATCTCATAGTCATAGGAACATGTATAAGTCGTGAAGAAAGCAATAGCAACATACTAAACGATCAAGTGCTAAGATAACAGAATGGGTCAAGTCAATCACATCATTCTCCTAATGATGTGATCCCGTTAATCAAATGACAACTCATGTCTATGCCTAGGAAACATAACCATCTTTGTTCAACGAGCTAGTCAAGTAGAGGCATACTAGTGACACTCTGTTTGTCTAGGTATTCACACATGTATCATGTTTCCGGTTAATACAATTCTAGCATGAATAATAAATATTTATCATGATATAAGGAAATAAATAATAACTTTATTATTGCCTCTAGGGCATATTTCCTTCAGGGGGCACCCCATAGACACACAAGTTGATTGTTTAGCCATGTGCGGTGTCCCCCTCCATAGATTTCCACCTCGGTCATATCGTTGTAGTGCTTATGCGAATCCCTCCATCGGTAACTTCATCATCACCGTCATCACGCCATCGTGCTGACAAAGCTCTCCCTCGAACTCAGCTGGATCTAGAGTTCGCGAGATGTCACTGAGCTGAACGTGTGCAGATCGCGGAGGTGCCATACTTTCGGTACTAGGATCGGTCGGATCATGAAGACATACGACTACATCAACCGCGTTGTCATAACGCTTCCGCTTTTGGTCTACGAGGGTACGTAGACAACACTCTCCCCTCTTGTTGTTATGCATCACCTAGATGGATCTTGCGTGTGCGTATGAATTTTTTTGAAATTACTGCGTTCCCCAACACTAGCTACTAGCTATGGACCCGTGGGTCTGAGGTAAACTACGCACGCTTCATCGGAAGGGCAATAGAGTTGATGTAGAAGCCCTCCATGATCGAATCCCCCTCCGTCAGGATGCCGGAAAAGGCCCCAAGATGGGATCTCACAGGTACAGAAGGTTACGGCGGCGAAAAAGTATTTTGGCCGACGCTTCTGGTCGTTTGGGAATATTTTTGAATTTGTAGGCCAAGAATTAGGGTTGGAGGACTCCCGGGGGGCCCACAAGCAAGGGGCGCGCCCTGAGGGCTTGTGGAGTTCTCGGGACTCTTCTGACTTCCTCTCCAACTCCTACGTGTGTCTTCTGGTCCAAGAAAATCATCATGAA
>JAHIAM010006708.1:0-30161 GCA_021605205.1 Aegilops longissima | reverse complement strand
GCCGCCCCGCCTGCCCATTGGCTCCACACACCGACCAATCACAGCTCAGCTGCGGTCCACTCGACGGCACCCACTCGACGTGAAGTCTTTGAGTTCACTCAGCCGGCTAACGCCCGTGTTTATCGGCCGCTAACTCGTAGATGGTTTTGCACCAACAACTAACGCAGATTATTTGGATGAACTTTGCATCCAGATGACTAGCATGCGTGGGCTCACCAGCCTGCTACCGCTGCTTCGCTGGACACGCCTTCGCTTACTAGCCTCCATACGCGCCGGGCGCTGCATCACCCGCGGAACACGCCACTCGACCAAACTGATCATCGGCGCTTAGACGCATCTATTTCCACTTCGATGCTCCACGACGTCATTCCAGAACGCTGCTTACTTTACTCGGACGCCTGCGGCTCCGCCATCCGCTGGACGCTGTTTCATTCACTCGAACGTCTCAAGGCGATCGGCACTCGTGGACGCGCTCACTTTACTCGACGCTCAAGATTGCAGGTTACTCCATGGCGCGATCTACATCAGCCAGATAGTTCTACAAGGCCACCAATTCGTGAGACGCGCTTATTTTACTCGACGCTCAGCGACGCCGCTTAACCACGAGACGGTCTACTCCACTGGACGCCTGCACATCATCACTCCGCCACGCGGTTCATTTCCACCGCCGCCTGCCGCCATCAGCTTGGTCACCCCATCACCACTGACCGCCTGCGGTGTCCGCCATCGGTTGGTCACCCTTATCACCGTCACCAAGGCCGCCATTCGGGCTGGTCACCCCATCACCACTGACCGCACCACACACCACCAGGTTGGTCACCCTCATCACCACTGCCGCCTCACCGCCATCTGGCTGGTCACCATCATCACTACCACTTTTTCGCCACGCCATCGGTTGGTCACCCCATCACCACTCGCCTGCCTCCATTGGTTGGTCACCTCATCACCACTCGCCGCCAAGACGCGTCACCATCGGTTGGTCACCCCATCACCACTGACCGCCTGCGGCGCCGCCATCGTTGGTCACCTCATCACCACTGCACCCGCCATCGCTGGTCACACCATCACCACTGATCACCGCACACCGGCCCCGCTGGTCACCCTATAACCACCTCACCAAGGCCGCCATTCAGCTGGTCACCCCATCACCACTGCCGCCTGCAGCCCCGGGTTGGTCACCTCATCACCACCCGGCCGCCCGGCCGCCATCGGCTTGGTCACCCATCACCACCGCCGCCCGCCATCGGGTTGGTCACCCCATCACCACTCGCCGCCTGGCCGCCATCGGTTGGTCATTCCATCACCACTCGGCCACTCCCATCGCCGCCATCCGGCTGGTCACCCCACTCTACTCTCCCCGCCTGCTGTCACCATCGTTGGTCACTCCCATCACCACTCCGCCACTCGCACGCCTTCTGCATAGCCTAAGTCATTTTACATTCTGTTATTTCCGCCTTCCCGAGTATCCCATAATTCACACATCATGTTCACTTGGGCCACGCCACCGAGTGTACCTTCACGCCAGCTGCTTAATTTCACATACGTGGCGTTAGTATTGATTATGTGACCTCATGAGTCCAGCTTCCATTTTTTCGATACATAATTCACTTAACACCATGTGTCGCTCTTCATTTCGAGTTTGCATCGGTCCTCCGGGCTGCAACTCAACGAAACACTACACCTCCATTTTATTTGAGCCAAGATTCCAAAGAGTTCAGGCCGATCCGCCGCTCGGCTGTTCGAACGGATCCTTCGCTTCTTTGCACTTTTGCTGGTTAACCAGCAAGCCCCTTGCACCTCCGGCGGGTGTCTATGGGTGTTATTCACACAAATCATTTCAGCACACATCAAATTTCCTCAAAAATTATTTCGCTGGCTTGTGCCATTTTGCATAAGCATGCTGATCACCGACGGCCCTATGTGCCAACTTCATTGCTGCTCAGACTCGATCACCGCATCGTCCTAGCTACCGACATCGCTTCCTTTGGAACTGTTGAATCAAGAGCCGACACTGCCGAGTGGTATGTTTCGGGTAAATGAGTTTACCTCTTCATCTTTCTTTTGTATGAATATGACATGGTAAATCCAACACGCCGCTCCCATCCTGGTCTTTCACCTTCTTAGGGTTCCAAGGACCCTTGGGTTTCCTTGAACTTCCTGGGGTAACTGCCAAGGTTTTTCCGGAGCCGCTTGGCTCGCTTTGTGCTTCGCTCGATCGAATTTCTCTCCCACGTCTCATTGGCGTCGATTATATTTACCAATCCGAGCCGATCCTCTTCTTCACCATTTGCATATTTGGCGCAATCTCCATCACCCGACTCAGTGGTCATATTCCGTTCGACCAAATTTCAAACTCAATTCTTCGTCTTGACACCTTCCTTGAAGGCACAGACCGCTCGGTGATCGACACATTCTCGATCGTGGTGCAAAGTGATCCACTCGATATAATCTCAAGGTTTCACTCGATTTTTGCACGCACGATCGCAACTCATTAAACTCATCGGGTCATTTGCAAGTTCTTCAACAAATCTCCGACAAACACTCGGCAAGATCTTCCCAAGTGTAATATCGCTGGTGCTAATCGACTCAACCACGCCCTGGCTGAACCCTCCAACATAAGAGGTAAATGCTTCATGGCTACCTCATCGCTGCCATCGCCGATCTGAACTGCCATCAGAATCTCTGCCAAGTGTCGCTTGGATTCTCCAAAGAACTTGTCGACTCCAGCCGCCAACCTCGTTGGGAGGAATCATCGCTGCCCCCGATGGCTCGCTGAAACACCGTCCCGAGACATGAACTTACCATCGAAGGAACATTCTATCATGGCCGCCTTGGTGAGCTCGCTCGCCGACTCAAACCTCGAACGATAATGGATCTCACATCAAAGCTCGTTCCTCGGGTCGACCGGAACTTTTCGCCAGATTGTTTTGGCTCGTCGCCTGGCTGCCGAGAGCGATGATCCACCCTTTGGGAGGAGGGACCGACGCCGATCGCTATGCGATCGAATCGGTGCTCATACCGCCGCTCTTTGTATTGATTATCACGCCGCCCCCACGCTCACGCCGGGCGATCTTGGACTATGGGCCGACCGAATGAATTCACAAAGGACGGATCGGTCCAGAACCCTGTTCGCGATCGATACAACTAAGTTTTGATCTCTCGTTACCTGAGCAAATCTCTGATTTGTCTGCAAACCTCTACCTGCTCCAACTGGAAGGCTGAATTGATTCTCGATACGGATGGCATCTCGCTAAATTCTGAATCAGAGTTCGATATACCGGGTTGGCGTTGAAAGAGCTGGCGCCGATGGACTCTCGACCCTGTCACAGACGCCGTCACGAGTACTCGCTGAAGATTCTCCAGCTGAAAGCGCCAGCCAAAGTTGGCTAAGAGCGATCCTCCAAGGCGCGAGCCTCGGGGTTTCTCCAACGATAGGAGTGTGAAGTGCATCCATGTTCCGACGATGAAGCTCCTCCTCCGAGCGGCGTGAGGGCTCGAAAGTACTCTTCGGGGGTTGCACCGATCGCTTCCACCGCCACCTTCGCTGGTGCGGGTGAATCCAGGCGATCGCGGGGTCCATCGACTATCGTAACCTCTGCATCGTGTCATCGCCATCGTGATTCGACGCTGTCTTCACGGGAGCCATTCGACAGTCGAAGTCGAGAGATATTCAGGCTGGCTCGATCGCCATGATTTGGGGGATGGCCGATTAGCGGGCCACCGCATGCCTCACCCACTGCCAAGCCTCGATCGATCAAACGCTTGCCGCTGGGAGACCGAGTGAAGATAGCAGGTAGCCGACTCCATACTGGGTCGACGGTTGCTTCAGGAGGACGCCAAGGACACACGCCGGGAAAGTGCGCCGCCCTGCAGATGGGGGAGCGGTCCACGCCGAGTGGAGCCTCCTGGCTTGCGGAGTCGCTGGCGACGAACGTGAGCGCACCGAGACGGATCTCGTGGCCGCCGACCATAACTCCACCTGAAACCATGATGCCAGAGATCGAGAGAATCCCAACTTCTCCAACAACCGCTAGAACACCAGCTCCACTTGGTAATGCGCTTAAACCGCTGGTTCTAAGTCCGACAAGAGAATGGGGGTAGGTATGGAGAGGCAAGATCCTAGCTATGGAGTAGTTGTATACGCAAGGGATTTACGAAGTTCAGCCCCTTCTCTGAGGAAGTAATAGCCCCACGCCTCGGAGTCTTGAGGCGGTCGACTAGATTATATGCGATGTGTTACAGGGGTGCGAACCTTCTACCCGTGGGAGGGGGTGGCTTATATAGAGTGTGCCAGACCCCAGCCAGCCCAATGAGTAGAGGGTTTACAGCAAGTAGCTAGGATGCCACTGGTAACGCCTACATAAAGTGTCATTAAGGTCATAAAGACTATTTAACTACAGAATCGCTTTGGACACCGAGTGGCTCTTGGACTCTTGGTGGTCGAAAGTGGGTCTCATAGTCGAGTGTCTTTGAATCTTCACGAGTGGAAGCCTACCAGTCGACCGGAAGGCTGCTTCTTGTGAGTGTCCCTGTGGAGGGTACCTTGGGCAGGCTCCATGACCCTACCCCAGGTACATGACTTCATCAGCACCGCCACCGAGGTGCTAGTCATCAGCCACGCGGCCACCTCCCGACGAGAATGCCCACGACACCCTGCACAAGCGACGCCGCACGCGATCTGTCCGCCTATCCCGCCGACGCCATGTCGAGACACCGAGGTCGGCTACCGCCGCCCTCGCGAGGGCCTGAGGATAGCGCCCATGAGACGACTCACCGCTCACCAACGGGAAGTTGACTGCGCCGCCTTCTGCATGCCGCCGGCGGGCCAAGCCGAGCCGGCGCCGCTAAGAAGTGCGGCGCGCTATCGCCAAAGATGCCGGGAGCAGCATCACGGTTCACGCCATTCCTTCCGAGAACCTACGCGCCGCTTCATCGATCAGACGAAGTTGAATGGATCAGGGCAAGGAGCTCCCTACATGACAAGACGATCCAACAGCTTGATCGACGCGCTACAGAGCAAAGACGGGGTCGGTGCCCACGCCGTTGAGTCCTCCCCGCACCGAGAGCACGGCGCGACATCACGGACGCCGATCGCAGCGAGTACGCAGGCGAGACAAGAGAAGAAGCCAGCTGCTAGCCGCAGCCGTGACACGAAGTCACCATCGAGCACGGCGTATACGCCGAGGTGTGGAACGACGAGGCGACTCCGCCTCCTCCTCCGCCTCGTGGGGAGAGATATCCACCCCGCCATTGCCACACATCCAACTCTCAGGCCGATCGCCATCGAGAAGGAGTTGGCGAATGATGCCCGCCACCGGACGACCGCCAGCACGCATCCCTCGCAATCGAAGAAGAATATGATGAGGGCCCGCCGCTCGCCCTTCGTGATCCGCGACGCTGAGCCCTTCCCCAAAGGGTTCTCGCCCCAAGAGACACGCCTAAGTACAACGGCCCGCGAAGCCAAGATTGGTTGATCGACAACCCACCGCAGTCAAGATAGCAAGCGGCAATGCACGTGTTGCCGTGGAAATATGTCCCCTCATGCTCCAAGGCACGGCGCGCGCGACCTGCCTGCAACAGCCTCAAGCCTTACACAACATCACGGCTAGACTTCATGGAAGTCTTCATCCGCAACTTCACCAAAGACATACACGCCGCCTCCCAAGCCTCGCCAGCCTTTCCTTGTGTGTTCAAAAGCCCAATGAATCTACACGCCACTACCTCACGCTACAATAAGCTCCGCAACTCCCCGCGAGGGGTGCACGAGGTTCAAGCTATAGAATACTTCACCGTCGGTGTAGAGAGGGCACCTCCTCAAGCACCGACCTCCGCGACAAGCCGACTACCTTGATGAGCTGCTGATCATAGCATAAGCACGCCACGGCCGACTTTCAATGAAGACCGAGCCCGAGTAGACACCTCCAGAAAGGTGCTACTGCTCTGAAGACGCCGGGCCGGAGAATCCAGCCGACACCCGCACTGCAGAGCGCACCACAAGCACAAGGCCTCTATGGCATCTTCCACCTGACACAGGTGGCTACTATCAAGACGTAACAACCCCGAATGGCGGCCGACACCCAAGAAGTAGAAGGGCGGGCAGGCCGCTTGGCAGCCACTTTCACCTACGAGCAAACCCCTTGATGCCCCTACAAGTTCCACAGCGCCGGGTCAGCCCAACCAAACAACTCAAATGCCATTGGCTCACATGAATTTCCAAGGGCGAAGGTTACGTTGCCTCCTCGCAGCGCCAGCCGCCCAGCCCCTTTCAGCCTCGCCGCCGCCAGCGTCGAGCTATTCAAGACGAAGTTCCTCGATGAACATGCCGCTTACGCCATCTTTATAAGCCGCATCGAAGATCGGCGCAGCCGGGCGCCGCCAAAGAAGAAGAAGTCAACGCGGTCGCTTCCCACAACCCCGAAGTTTATGCAATCGTCGAGAAGTTTATCACCGGAGCCAGCCGATCACCCGAGGTGATGCCGCCTCTCGCCCTATGCATTGGTTTTGGATGCCACCTCGATGCAGAAAGGCAGCTGCCCGCTTCTCCCACGCGTACGATAGACGGCGGAGCAGCATCAACATACTGCACCGTGATACCATGGAGAAGCTCAACATCAAGTCAAGCAGCTCATGCCAAGTCGGATCAGGTTCCATGGCATCGCATTCGCCTATCCTGCTCACCAATCGGCAAGATCAAGATGGAGGTCCTCTTTGGGGGCAAGGCAAGGTCATTTCCGCCGAGAAGCAATATGGTTTGAGCTAGTGGATCTAGAGAGCCTGCACTACACGCATTGCTTGGCCGACCTGCTTTGGCCAAGTTTATGGCCGTACCTTATGCCTACCTAAAGATGAGGATGCCGAGTTCCAAGGGCATCATCACCATAGACAGAGACTACAAGAAATCTTCTGAGTGTGCAGCAGCCAGCAGTCGGCTGGCCGAGTTCCTTGTGATTGCTGAAGAAAGAAGATGCTGGATCGAGTCGTGGCCATAGTCGGCAAGGAGCCGCCCCGTCTCTCAACCCCAAGGAATGTGATGCTCAAGGTTCTTTCCAACCGCCAAAGAGAGAAAGAAGATACCGACCCGAGCACCCGGAGAGGTACGCTGTTGTGTGCACCGCCTCGACAAAGAACACGGGCAAGCTCGCCGATTTCCTTCGTGGAGAATCGACATCTCGCATGGTCTCCCAAAGAGATGCTGTGTGTCCCGACGGATCTCGCCGAGCACAAGCTACACGTCTGAACTGACACGAAGCCGGTCAAGCAGCCCTTGCACCGCCTGTCAGAAGAGAAGAGAAGAGTAGTCGGAGAAGAAATAGCCCGGCTTTTGGCAGCCGGCTTCATTATGGAGGTGTTCTTTCCAGAGTGGCTTGCCAACCCGGTCCTGGTGTTAAAGAAGAACAAGCAGTGGCGCATGTGCATTGACTACACCAGCCTCAACAAAGCCTTCCCTAAAGATCCTTTTGCTCGCCAAGGATTGATCAAGGATAGACTCCACAACGGATGCGACCTGTTGAGTTTCTTGGATGCTTACTCGGCTACCACCAGATAAAGTTGGACCCACCGATCATCAAGACCGCCTTTCATCACCCCATTTGGAGCTTTCACACTCGACTATGACATTCGGCTTAAGAAATGCCGGTGCCACTTTTCAGTGTTGCATGCAGAAGTGCCTCCTCAAGCAACTCGGTAGAAATGCCCACGTCTATGTAGACGATGTTGTGGTGAAGACGGAGAAACGCGGCACCTTGGTGGAAGACCTCAAGGAGACCTTTGAAAATTTGCGCCGGTTTCAGATCAAGCTCAACCCTGAGAAATGCGTGTTCGGGGTACCAGCTGGCCAACTTCTAGGCTTCCTGGTCTCCGAACGCGGCATCGAATGCAACCCAAAGGAAGATCAAGGCCATAGAGAGAATGAAGATTCCTGCTAAGCTGCGTAGACGCCCAAAGTTCACCGGATGCCCTGCATCTTGAACTCGCTTCATCACCGCCCGAGAGAAGGCTCTCCCCACCGACTCATGAAGAAGTCCACTCACTTCGAGTGGAATGACCAGGTGGACCAAGCTTTCCACGAGCTAAAGAAGATGTTGCCCACGCCGCCTGTCTTGGCGGCACCGACTGAGAAAGAGCCCATGTTCCTCTACATTGCCGCCACTAGCCGGGTGGTCAGCACAGTTATCATTGTTCAAAGATCCGTAAGAAGGCCGAGCTCAGCTAGTCTAGAGGCCGGTATATTATTTGAGCGTAACCATCGTCCACCTCAAAGGTAACTACCCGCACTATCGAAGATGTGCTATGGTATGTACTTCGCTTCCAAGAAACTCAAGCCCTACTTTCAAGAGAATCCCATCACGGCCGATGCATCGCCCCGCCACGAGATCATAGGCAGCCGATGCATCCGCTGAGTGGCAAATGGGCCATTGACCGCTCCTCACACAATCTACTACCAGCACCGCACCGCCATCAAGTCCCAAGCATTGGCCGATTTCCGCCGACCGGCCGAGACCCAAGACTCGCCACGACCGACTCCACTCATTGGCGGATGCACTTCGATGGATCCAAGATGCGCACCGCTTGCGAAAGCGACATCATCCTCACCTCTCCCAAAGGAGACAAACTCAGATACATTGCAAATCCATTTTGCCGCCCACAATGTAGACGAGTACGAGGCGCCATACACGGGCTCCTACCGCTAAGGAACTCGGATCCGCCGGATCCTCGTGGCTATGGCGACTCGCACTTGGTGGTCCAAAGAATCATCCGCGATCGGGACGCCAAGGACGCAAACATGGCAAGCTACCGCTTCCTTGTACAGCAAATCAGCGGATACTTCGAGGGGTGCGAAGTTCTCCACGTACACGGGCCGACGAACGAGCAAGCAAATGCCCTAGCACGAATAGGATCCACCCGACAAGCTATACCAACCGCATTGCCTCCAACGCCTCAAGCCATATGTCAAGCCATCTCCGTAATCCAGTTCCATATTCGTGTCACCGACTCGACGCAATGAATCCGACTTAGGGAACCAAGCAGCGGCTCGGGACTTCGACACCGTCTGGACTGTGACCGACACAGCAGATTTGAGGTCGACTCCAACTCTTCACAACCCAGCCCCCCCGCCTGGTTGCAGAGCTGCTTTGGCGATAGAAGAAGTCATAGCCCATCATGGGCCCAGCCCATCCTCCACTTCCTCGATAAACGGCGAGCTGCCGATCGACTATATCTCGCTAGACAAGTCCAACGCTGAGCCGGAGCATACACAATAATGAACCGAGAGCTTGTTAGGCGAAGTTGTTGCCGAGTCTTCCAACAAGGCAAGGCCGCAGAAAGGCATAGCAATCCTCAAGACATCCACCAGGTTGGTGCGCCACCATGCGGCCAAGGTCACTGTCGCCAAATCTTTCACCATGGATTCTTCCGCCGATCGCTTTGGAGGACGCCAAGGAGTTAGTCAAACACCGCAAAGGGTGCCAAATCTTCGCCCAAACAACACATGCCGCTTTTTCACTCAAGACCATCCCCTCACTCGCATTTTGCCGCCTAGGGACTGGACATGGTGGGCCCATTCAAGACGGCACGCGCGGCATGACACGGCTGCTTGTCGTCAGGACAAATTTACCAAGTGGATTGAAGCAAAGACGATCAAGAAACTGAATGGGCCATCGCCGTGACATTCAATGGAGATATTACAACCCGTATGGAGTACCACACAGCATCATCACCGATAATGGCACAAATTTTGCCAAGGGAGCACTGGCACGCTTTCACGCTGGCACGTGGCATCCGATCGACTTAGCGCCCGCTGCCCACCCGCAGTAAAACGCCAAGTCGAAGCGAGCAAACGGCTCTTCATCCTCTCCGCATCAAGCTCGATTGGTCGTGTCACCGAGCTGCTCGGGTCAGTTGTTGGCTTGACGAGCTGCCGTCGCCCCCTATGGAGTCTGCACACTACTCGAACAAGTCAACCGCTTTCACCCTTTCTTCCTTAGTATATGGTGCCGAGGTTGTCATCTCAATCGACATCGAAGTTTGACTCACCTCGGTCACCATGTACACGGAGGCGGAGGCCAAGGAAGCACGAGAAGACGACATCGACTTGCTGGAAGAAGGCTGGTTGTTAGCCCTCAGTAGGTCCGCCATCTACCAAGAGGGTCTACGCCGCTACCACAGCCGAAGGTCAAGCCAAGATCCTTCCAAGAGGGTGATCTTGTGCTCCGCCGATCCAGCTAACAACCGCCAGCACAAGCTCTCGCCCCTTGAAAGGCCCTTCGCCATTAGCCGGGTTTCAGGCAACGACTCTACTACCCGATCGACGCCAGAGGTCAAGGCACGCAAGAGAGATGATTCCGCAAGGAGCTCTGAGCGATTATGGAACGCCAATCTTCTCCAAGATTTTACAGCTTAAAATGCAGTATGTATTGCCATGCGCTCGGGAACGGGGTCCCTCAGACTTGCTCTGCCATCGCTCCGGCGGCGGGGCTCAAGGAGGCCCAGACGGCCCATCTTCATCAACGCAAGCTCAAGACCTCACGAGGCCAGATTTGCAGGCGGACGACAAGGAGCTTCTCAGCACGCCCTCGCCAGCTGGCTCATGAGGAGGCAGAGAGTTCAAGGCAGGGTACTCGCGAGGTGCCCATGACGCAAGCCATGATTTACCAAGGGCGCCAGCCCAAGCAAAGGTCCTCCTTTCCTCTTTGGTGCAAAGGGAGCAAGCGCAGGCAAGAGCTGTTGGGTAACGAGTAATTTCAAAAATTTTCCTACGATCACGCAAGACCATGGTGATGGCATAGCAACGAGAGGGAAGAGTGTCCGCCCACGCACTGTGAGACCGAAAGCGGAAGCGCTATAACAACGCTGTTGATGTAGTCGACGCCTTCACGATCCGACCGATCCAAGCACCGAACGACGGCACCTCCGAAGTTCTGCACACGCTCAGCTCGATGACGATCCCCGACTCGATCCAGCAAAGTGTCGGGATGAGTTCCACAAGCACGACGGGCAGGACGATGTTGATGCTCCATCGACGCAGGGCTTCGCTTAAGCCCGCGACGATATGACTTCTCCGCGCAGGCTTCGCTTAAGCTCTACGACGATATATGATCAAGTGGAATATGGTGGAGGGGGCACCGCACACGGCTAAGGAACGATCCAGAGATCAACTTGTGTGTCATGGGGTGCCCCTGCCCTCAGATATAAAGGAGCAAGGGGGTGCGCCGCCCCAGAGAGGCGCTGCTGGAGGAGTCCTACTCCCACCGAGTAGGACTCCCCTCTCCTAGTTGGACTAGGACTTGAGGAAGAGGAAAGAGGGAAGGGTGCGGCCTCCCCTAGTCCACCCGGACTAGGCCATGGGGCGCGCCTGCCCTAGGCAGCCCCTCTCTTTCTGCAGGCCCAATAAGGCCCAATACTTCCCCGGCGAATTCCGTAACTCTCCCAGATTCAAAATACCCAATCATTCGAACCTTCCAACTCCGAATATAGTCGCCCAATATATCGATCTTTACGCCTCGACCATTTCGAGACTCTCGTCATGTCCCCGATCTCATCCGGGACTCAACTCCTTCGTACATCAAAACTCATAAACTCATAATATAACTGCCATCGAAACCTTGTTGCATGGATTCTACGGTTCGAGAACTATGTAGACATGACCTAGAACTATTCTTGGTCAATAACCAATAGCAGGACCTGATGCCCATATTGGCTCCTACATATTCTACTTAAGATCTTTATCGGTCAAACCGCATAACAACATAATGTTGTTCCTTTGTCATCGGTATGTTATTTGCCCGAGATTCGATCGCCGGTATCCAATACCTAGTTCAATCTCGCATCGTAAGTCTCTTTACTCGCTCCGAATACATCATCTCACAACTAACTCATTAGTTGTAATGCTTGCAAGGCTTAAGTGATGTGTATTACCGAGAAGGCCTAGAGATACCTCTCCCATAATCGGAGTGACAAAACCTAATCTCAAATACGCCAACCCAACAAGTACCTTTGGAGACACCTGTAGTACTCCTTTATAATCACCCAGTTACGCTAGACGCTTGGTAGCACCTAAAGTGTTCCTCCGTAAACGGAGTTGCATAATCTCATAGTTACAGGAACATGTATGGGTCATGAAGAAAGCATTAACATACTAAACGATCAAGTGTTGCTAACGGAATGGGTCATGTCAATCAGATCATTCAACTAATGATGTGACCTTGTTAATCAAATAACAACTCCTTGTTCATGGTTAGGAAACATAACCATCTTTGATTAACAAGCTAGTCAAGTAGAGGCATACTAGTGACATACTGTTTGTCTATATATTCACACATGTATTATGTTTCCGCTAATACAATTCTAGCATGAATAATAAACATTTATCATGAAATAAGGAAATAAATAATAACTTTATTATTGCCTCTAGGCATATTTCCTTCAGTCTCCCACTTGCACTAGAGTCAATAATCTAGTTCACATCATCATGTGATTCAACACTAATATTCACATATGTATGTGATTAACACCCATAGTTCACATCATCATGTGACCAACACCCAAAGGGTTTACTAGAGTCAATAATCTAGTTCACATCGCTATGTGATTAACACCCAAAGAGTACTAAGGTATGATCATGTTTTGCTCGTGAGAGAAGTTTAGTCAACGGGTCTGTCACATTCAGAGCCGTATGTATTTTGCAAATATTCTATGTCTACAATGCTCGCACGGAGCTACTCTAGCTAATTGCTCCCACTTTCAATATGTATCCAGATTGAGACTTAGAGTCATCTCGATCAGTGTAAAAGCTTGCATCGATGTAACTCTTTTCGACGGGCTCTTTTATCACCTCCATAATCGAGAAATATTTCCTTAGTCCTCACTAAGGATGTTCTTGACCAGCCCAAAGGATCTACTTAGATCACTATTGTACCCCTTCCCAAATTCAGAGCAAGGTATACAATAGGTCTGTACATAGCATAGCATACTTTATAGAACCTATGATCGAGGCATAGGGAATGACTTTCATTCTCTTTTCTATTTTTGCCGTGGTCGGGATTTGAGTCTTACTCAATTTCACACCTTGCAACACAGTGCAAGAACTCTTTCTTTGACTGTTCCATTTTGAACTACTTCAAAATCTTGACAAGGTATGTACTTATTGAAAAACTTATCAAGCCGCCTTGATCTATCTCAATAGATCTTGATGCTCAATATGTAAGCAGCTTCACCGAGGTCCTTTCTTTGAAAAACTCCTTTCAAATACTCCTTTATGCTTTGCAGTAATAATTCTACATTATTTCCATCAACAATATGTCATTCACATATACTTATCGTAAATGTCTGTAGTGCTCCCACTCACTTTCTTGTAAATACAGCTTCACCAAAAGTCTCAGATAAAACCATATGCTTTGATCAACTTATCAAAGCGCAGTATTCCAACTCCGAGATGCTTGCACCAGTCCATAGATGGATCGCTGAGCTTGCACATTTTGTTAGCACCTTTAGGATTGACAAAACCTTCGGTTGCATCATATACAACTCTTCTTTAATAAATCCATTAAAGAATGTAGTTTTGACATCCATTTGCCAGATTTCATAAATGTGGCAATTGCTAACATGATTCGGACAGACTTAAGCATCGCCACAGCTTGAGAAAATCTCATTGTAGTCAACACCTTGAACTTGTCGAAAACCTTTTGTGACAAGTCGAGCTTTGTAGATAGTAACACTACTATCAATGTCCGCCTTCCTCTTGAAGATCCATTTATTTAACATGGCTTGCTGATCATCGAGCAAGTCAATCAAAGTCCATACTTTGTTCTCATACATGGATCCTATCTCAGATTTCATGGCCTCAAGCCATTTCATGAATCTGGCTCATCATCGCTTCTCATAGTTCGTAGGTTCATCATGGTCTAGTAACATGACTTCCATAACACGATTACCATACCACTGTGCGGATTTTACTCGAAGACCTACGAGGTTTGGTAGCAACTTGATCTCAAGTTTCATGATCATCATCATTAACTTCCTCACTAATTGGTGTAGGAATCATCGAACTGATTTCTGTGATGAACTACTTTCCAATAAGGGAGAAGGTACAATTACCTCATCAAGTTCTACTTTCCTCCCACTCACTTCTTTCGAGAGAAACTTCTTCTAGAAAGGATCCATCTTAGCAACGAAAAACTTGCCTTCGGATCTGTGATAGAAGGTGTACCCAATAGTTACCTTTGGGTATTCTATGAAGACGCATTCTCCGATTTGGGTTCGAGCTTATCGTGAAAACTTTTCACATAAGCATCAAAACTCCAAACTTTAAGAAACGACAGCTTAGGTTTATCGTTAAACCATAGTTCATATGGTGTCGCCTCAACGGATTTAGATGGTGCCCTATTAAACGTGAATGCAGCTGTCTCTAATGCATAACCCCAAAACGATATTGGTAAATCGGTAAGAGACATCATTGATCGCACTATATCAAAATAAAGTACGGTTACGACGCTCGACACACCATAACGCTGTGGTGTTCCTGTGGCGGAGCTGTGAAACTATTCCACTTTGTTTTAATTGAAGACCAAACTCAGAACTCAAATATTCATCTCCACGATCAGATCGCAGAAACTTTATTTTCTTGTTACGATGATTTTCTACTTCACTCTGAAATTCTTGAACTTTTCAACTATTTCAGACTTATGTTTCATCAAGAAGATATACCCATATCTGCTCAAATCATCTGTGAAGGTCGAAAATAATGATACTTGCCACGAGCATCAACACTCATTGAATCGCATACATCGGTATGTATTATTTCCAATAAGTAAGTAGCTTGTTCCATTGTTCCGAGAACGGAGTTTTAGTCATCTTGCCCAAAAGGCACGGTTCGCAAGCATCAAATGATTCATAATCAAGTGATTCCAAAAGTCCATCAAGATGGAGTTTCTTCATGCGCTTTACACCAATATGACCTAAACGGCAGTGCACAAATAAGTTGCACTATCATTATTAACTTTGCATCTTTTGGTTTCAATATTATGAATATGTGTATCACTATGATCGAGATCCAATGAACCATTTTCATTGGGTGTAACCATATAAGGTTTTATTCATGTAAACAGTAACAACAATTTATTCTTTTACTTAAATGAATAACCGATTGCAATAAACATGATCAAATCATATTTATGCTCAACACCAAATAACACTTATTTAGGTTCCACACTAATCCCGAAAGTATAGGAGGTGCGATGATGATCATATCAATCTTGGAACTATTTCCAACACTCATCGCTACTTCCCTTTCAACTAGTTTCGCTCATTCTGCAACTCCTGCTTCGAAAGTTACTACTCTTAGCAACTGAACCAGTATCAAATACCGAGGGGTTGCTATGAACACTAGTAAAATACACATCAATAATCTGTATATCAAATATATCTTTGTTCACTTTGCCATCCTTCTTATCCGCCAAATACTTGGGGTAGTTCCGCCCAAAGGACCAGTTCCATTGCAGCAAAAGCACTTAGTCTCGTGCTTAGGTCCAGACTTGGGCTTCTTCACCGAGCAGCAACTTGCTTGCCGCTCTTCTTGAAGTTCCCCTTCTTCCTTTGCCCTTTCCTTGAGACTAGTGGTCTTGTCAATCATCAACACTTGATGCTCTTTCTTGATTTCTACCTTCGCGATTTCAACATCACGAAGAGCTCGGGAATCTTTTTCGCCATCCCTTGCATACTATAGTTCATCACGAAGTTCTAGTAACTTAGTGATGGTGACTAGAGAATTCTGTCAATCACTATCTTATCCGGAAGATTAACTCCCACTTGATTCAAGCGATTGAAGTACCTGCATAATCTGAGCACATGCTCACTAGTTGAGCGATTCTCTCCATCTTTTAGCTATAGAACTTGTTGGAGACTTCATATCTCTCAACTCGGTATTTGCTTGAAATATTAACTTCAATTCCTGAACATCTCATATGGTCCATGACGCTCAAAACGCCTTTGAAGTCCCGATTCTAAGCCGCTTAAGCATGGTGCACTAAACTATCAAGTAGTCATCATATTGAGCTAGCCAAACGCTCATAACGCCCAGATTCGCTCATATTGAGCTAGCCAAACGCTCATAACGCCTCGTGATTCGCTCCTGCAATAGGTCTGTACCTAGCGTGCATTAAGGACATAATTCTTCTCAGGCAGCAATGAGGATAAACCTCAGATCACGGATCCAATCCGCATCATTGCTACTAACATTTTTCAATACAATTTTCTAGGAACACATATAAAAACATAGGGAAGCAACAACGCGAGCTATTGATCTACAACATAATTTGCAAAATACTACCAGACTAAGTTCATGATAAATTAAAGTTCAATTAATCATATTACTTAAGAACTCCCACTTAGATAGACATCTCTAGTCATCTAAGTGATTACGTGATCCAAATCAACTAAACCATGTCCGATCATCACGTGAGATGGAGTAGTTTCAATGGTGAACATCACTATGTTGATCATATCTACTATATGATTCACGCTCACCTTTCGGTCTCCGTGTTCCGAGGCCATATCTGTTATATGCTAGGCTCGCCAAGTTTAACTCGAGTATTCCGCTGCGCAACTGTTTTGCACCCGCTGTATTTGAACGAGAGCCTATCACACCCGATCATCACGCGGTGTCTCAAAGACGAAGAACTTTCGCAACGGTGCATACTCAGTGGAGAACACTTCTTGATAATTTTAGTGAGAGATCATCTTATAATGCTACCGCCAATCAAAGCAAGATAAGATGCATAAAGGATAAACATCACATGCAATCAATATAAGTGATATGATATGGTCATCATCATCTTGTGCTTGTGATTCCATCGCCAAGCACCGCCATGATCACCATCGCCACCGGCGCGACACCTTGATCTCCATCGAGCATCGTTGTCGCCTCGCCAACTATTGCTTCTACGACTATCGCTACTCCTTAGTGATAAAGTAAAGCAATTACATGGCGCTTGCATTTCATACAATAAAGCGACAACCATATGGCTCTCTGCCAGCTTGTCGATAACTCGTTACAAAACATGATCATCTCATACAATAAAATATAGCATCACGTCTTGACCATATCACATCACAACATGCCCTGCAAAACAAGTTAGACGCCCTCTACTTTGTTGTTGCAAGTTTTACGTGGCTGCTACGGGCTGAGCAAGAACCGTTTACCTACGCATCAAAACCACAACGATAGTTTGTCAAATAGACTCCGCTTTTAACCTTCTCAAGGACCGGGCGAGCCACACTCGGTTCAACTAAAGTGAGAGAGACAGACACCACCGTCACCTTTAAGCAACGAGTGCTCGGAGCGGTGAAACCAGTCTCGCAGAAGCGACGCTGAATGTCGGTCCGGGCCGCTTCATCTCACAATACCGCTGAACCAAAGTATGACATGCTGGTAGGTAGTATGACTTGTATCGCCCACAACTCACTTGTGTTCTACTCGCATATGACATCAACGATAAAACCTGGCTCGATGCCATCGTTGGGTAACGAGTAATTTCAAAAATTTCCACGATCACGCAAGACCATGGTGATGGCATAGCAACGAGAGGGAAGAGGTCCGCCCACGCACTGTGAGACCGAAAGCGAAGCGCTATAACAACGCTGTTGATGTAGTCGACGCCTTCACGATCCGACCGATCCAAGCACCGAACGACGGCACCTCCGAAGTTCTCGCACACGCTCAGCTCGATGATGATCCCCTGACCGATCCAGCAAAGTGTCGGGATGAGTTCCACAAGACGACGGGCAGGACGATGTTGATGCTCCACCGACGCAGGGCTTCGCCTTAAGCTCCGCGACGATATGACTTGTCCGCGCAGGCTTCGCTTAAGCTCTCACGACGATATGATCAAGTGGAATATGGTGGAGGGGGCACCGACACGGCTAAGGAACGATCCAGATCAACTTGTGTGTCATGGGGTGCCCCTGCCTCAGATATAAAGGAGCAAGGGGGTGCGGCCGGCCCTAGAGAGGCGCTGCTGGAGGAGTCCTACTCCCACCGAGTAGGACTCTTCTCCTAGTTGGACTAGGACTTGAGGAAGAGGAAAGAGGGAAGGGTGCGCCCTCCCCAGTCCACCGGACTAGGCCATGGGGCGCGCCTGCCCTAGGCAGCCCCTCTCTCTCTGCAGGGCCCAATAAGGCCCAATACTTCTCCCCGGCGAATTCCTGTAACTCTCCGCATCTCAAAAATACCTCCAATCATTCGAACCTTCCAACTCCGAATATAGTCGTCCAATATATCGATCTTTACGCCTCGACCATTTCGAGACTCTCGTCATGTCCCCGATCTCATCCGGGACTCAACTCCTTCGTACATCAAAACTCATAAACTCATAATATAACCGCCATCGAACCTTGTTGCGGATGGATTCTACGGTTCGAGAACTATGTAGACATGACCTAGAACTATTCTTGGTCAATAACCAATAGCAGGACCTGGATGCCCATATTGGTCTTTACATATTCTACTTAAGATCTTTATCGGTCAAACCGCATAACAACATACGCTTGTTCCTTTGTCATCGGTATGTTACTTGCCCGAGATTCGATCGCCGGTATCCAATACCTAGTTCAATCTCGCTACGTAAGTCTCTTTACTCGCTCCGAATACATCATCTCACAACTAACTCATTAGTTGTAATGCTTGCAAGGCTTAAGTGATGTGTATTACCGAGAAGGCCTAGAGATACCTCTCCGACAATCGGAGTGACAAAACCTAATCTCAAATACGCCAACCCAACAAGTACCTTTGGAGACACCTGTAGTAATTCTTTATAATCACCCAGCTTACGCTAGACGCTTGGTAGCACCCAAAGTGTTCCTCCGTAAACGGAGTTGCATAATCTCATAGTTACAGAACATGTATGGGTCATGAAGAAAGCATTAACATACTAAACGATCAAGTGTTAAGCTAACGGAATGGGTCATGTCAATCAGATCATTCAACTAATGATGTGACCTTGTTAATCAAATAACAACTCCTTGTTCATGGTTAGGAAACATAACCATCTTTGGTTAACAAGCTAGTCAAGTAGAGGCATACTAGTGACATAATGTTTGTCTATATATTCACACATGTATTATGTTTCCAGTTAATACAATTCTAGCATGAATAATAAACACTAATCATGAAATAAGGAAATAAATAATAACTTTATTATTGCCTCTAGGGCATATTTCCTTCAAGAGCATCAAGCAAAGGCATCCGTTTCGGTGCAACAAGACCAAGACCAGCCCAACGGCTGGAAGGAGTCATCGTGGAGCCCAAGCAAAGGCCATCACCTGTGAGCCTTTGGCAAAGCGAGGACCAACTTTAGTCGATAAGAGTACCCGTTGTTCCCTTCAACATGGCTAATTGTTGGTGCCCTTCCCGCCAATATTTGGGAAGAGGCCCAGGGCCTTCGCCTATAAATAGGAGTAGCCACCCCTGTATGGAGAGATATCTGAATCGCATCAAGAAACCAAGTAGCTAGAGCGATCGAACCCCACCTAGCAGTTCATCGCACCCGCCAAGAACATACCGCGAGGCTGTTCTTCCTTGTATTGTTCCTCACCAGCCCAAGAGGCAATATACCACACCACACACTGGAGTAGGGTATTACACCACAATGGTGGCCTGAACTAGTATAAATCTCGTGTCTCTTGTGCTGTTCCGATTAGTAGTTTAGGTCCCAGCGATTCGGCGAGGTGCGAGACGGTGGAGGGTTGATCTCCGGCGCACCCAAAGTTCAACCTCAAGGGTCTCGCCGAACCCGAATCCGACATTTGGCGCTACTGTAGGTGCGCCGAATCGCCTTTCGTCGCCGCTTTTTTCCTCCACCACCGCAACCATTCATGTTCGACGCTGCCGGCTCACGCTGAAGCGCCGAGCCACCTCGCTTCCCTGTCGCCTCGGACGGCTTCCGGCGGCGGGCGCCATGTTCTCACCGCCCTGCCAACATCGCTAACGGCCCGCGGGAACGGGCAGAAGCATCGCCCTCGGCTCGGCGACTCGGGAGGAGCTGCAGCCTACTCGCCACCCGCCTTGCCGCGCTTGTTCCTCCGGCCGTGGCGTCTGTCAAGACATTCTTCCGCTGGTCGGCGCCGCCAAGCGGCAGGGGCTCTCGCCGGACGGAGCCCGCCACCAGTTGACCTTCGACTCGGGACCATCCCGCCAACTCGGCCGCTCGGCAAGCGCCCCCATGCCCTCGCACACCCACCATCTGCCAGTTGCCGCCACCAGACCTTCATCGACGGCGGCGCCGCCTCAACGCATTTCGCCGAGGCATTCAACCTCCTCTCACAGCATTGGAGCGGCTGCAGCCCAGCCAGCCTTTTTTCGGGCGAGGAGGAGGGTCATCCAGCCCTTGGGGCAATCCGCCCCGTGACCTTCGCACCTACGACAACTTCCAAGACGGAACTGGTCGATTTCGACATCGCCCCATCAGCCTCCCCTACAATGCCATCCTTGGCTATCCAGCATTGGCCAAATTCATGGCCGCAACCCACCCCGGGTACAACCTCATGAAGATGCCCGGAGCAGCGGGCCCTCACCGCCCCGGGATACCGAAGGTGCGCTATGAAGCCAGCCAGCCTTCAAGACGGCGTCAAAGAGCGCAGCCCGCCGATGCGGAAGCTCTTGCTTCTAAGGCTGCGCCAACCAAGAAGAAGCGGTTGTTTACTCATGACAAGGCAAAGACCAAGCAGATACCTGTCACGAGGACGGGTCCACAAACGCCACCTTCACAATAGGCGCCAACCTCGAGCCCGAACAGAGGAAGCCCTGTCAAGTTCCTGCATGCAAACAAGAAGGTGTTCGCCGGAGCCCGATCAGTCAAGGGGATTCCACGGGCGAATCGAGCACCACCTCAACGCAGCCCCAACGCAAGGCCCTATGAAGCGTATACAGAAGGCAGTCCACCGAAAAGCAGGCCTTCATCATCAAGAGACCCAGCTAGAAGCCGGGGTTATTCGTGAGGTCCGACACTCAGACATGGCCAACCCTGTGGTGGTGCCAAAGAAGGGAGGAAAGGAGCGATGTGTCGACTTCACCAACCTCAACAAAGCATGCCCGCAGGATCCGCTCCCCGCCTCAAGATCGACTCAGATCGCTGATTCCACCGCCGAGTGTGACCTGTTATGCTTCTTGGACGCCTTTTCCGTATCACCAAATCAAGATGGCAGGAAGACGGGAAAAACGGCCTCTTAACCCCGTGGAGTGTACTGCTATACATGCATGCCATTCGATCTGCGAACGCTGGGGCAACCTTCCAAATGCTCATGCACATCACCTGGGCCCACAGCTCGAAGAATGTGGAGGCTTACGAGACGACATCGTCAGAAGTCTCATGAGGCCAAGACCTTGATACAAGACTGAAGAAACCTTCATGAGCTCAACACAAAGGAGCCTCGCGACCAACCCGAGAAGTGTGTGTTGGAGTTCCCTGCAAGCTCCTCGGTTTCCTCGTGTCCCACCGAGGCATCGAGGCCAACCCGAAAAGGTCAAGGCAGTTGAGGACATGAGCCCACCAAAGACCCTCAGGGAAATGCGAAGCTCACGGGCGCCAGAACGGCACCGGGCCGCTTTCATCTCCCGATTGGGGAGCGGGCGCTGCTTTCTTCCACTGATGAAGAAAAGGGCCCTTCAATGGATCAAGAGGCCGACAAAGCTGCCCAAGACCTCAAGAGGTACCGACCAGCCTCCAGGATGGTGGCCCTGGCCTCAGGAGCCCTTGGTACTCTACCTCGCCGCCACTCCCTACTTCGCCAGCGCAGCCTCGTGGCAGTTAGGAGGAGCGCCAGCCAAGACCACGCGGCCACCCGAGCTAAGGCAAGGCCAATCAAGGAACTCATGAGCCAAGACCGCAACTGAAGAAGATCACTGCCGCAGCAGAAAGCACACCAAAGGCGGAGAGGCCTCCATCCAAGCACCCAGCTTCGGAGGCGCCACACCTGGAGGCACCACAGCTTCCGAAGACGCCACCAGCACCGACGCCTTAGCCTTGTCGAGCACCCGTGTACTTCACAAGACAAGTGTTACGGATGCGAGGGCACGGTACCCAATGCCGCAGGCTCCTCACGCTGTTGGTGGCTTCGCGCAAGCTGCGCACTACTTCCGTGGTCATCCAATCAAGGTTGTCTCAAGATACCGGAGATGGTGCTCAGAGCCCCAACTCGCCTAAGGGTCGCCAGTGGAACATTGAGCTGCAAGAATTCCAGCTCGAGTTCAAGACAACCAGAGTCATCAAGGGGCCGCCTCGCAGATTTCGTGGGTCAATGGACAAGCACCGGCCTCGTGGCCGGGAGAGATCAATCCTCTCCCTGTGAAGTGAAACGCCAAGGTTGGGTCATGTACTGGACGTGAGCTGCCTTCCAGTATACTGGCGCTGGGCTGGGGCAAGGCTCACATCTCCGCCAGACAAGCTCTACTATGCCGCAGCTGCTTTCAGCAGGCGAGAAGGTCTCCAACAATATAGCAGAATACGAGGGGCCGAGTAGGGTCCGGAGGCTGCCGCTGCCTGGGGTGAAGCGCCTACCATCAAGGGTGATTCGCAGCTCTCAATTTCTCCAACAAGGTGTACGAGCCAAGAGATGAACACATGGAGGCCTACCTTGCGGATGTCCGCAGGATGGAGAAACAGTTCTGGGGTTGAGTTGCAGACGTGCCTCATGGGCACCAATCAAGAGGCCGGCTAACATCGCCAAACGAGCCTCCAGGAGGTTACCCTCAGAGCCGGGCATCTTTGAGGAACGGCTCTTCAAGCACTCAGCCCTACCAAGTATCAAGCACAAGACAGTTCGGGAGGAGCTCCTCACCACTTGCCTCGGGAGCCCCACTGCGGGCTCCAGCCTTAGAGCACGCCTTTCTCCTAACGATGGAACCTCAAGAGGGGTGCTGGATCATGGAGCTCAAGAGTTACTTAACGCTGTGGAACTTTGCCTGAGAAGGAGGAGGAGGCAGATGCAGGGCGCGGCAAGCCACGGCATACAACATCATGGATGGAGAGCTCTACCGAAACGACCAACAACGATCCTTGCGCCGCATCACCAGGAACAGGGAAGGAACCGCCGCAGATATACATGGCGGAGATTGTGGGCACCATTCGTCGCCACGGCCCTCGCTTGGCATGCCCGCAGCGTTTTATTGTCCCATCAGGCCAATGACGCAGCTTGAACTGGTGAAGGCTTGCAGGCTTGCCAATTCCATGCCAAGCAGATCCACCAGCCGCCAGGAGGTCTCGCAAACCATCCTCCTCTTGGCCATTCGCGTCCTGGGGTGACATCCTCGCCCTTTTCCTGGGCGCCAGGGGCTATCGCCACTTACGCCGCCAGGACAAATTCACCAAGTGGGTCAAGTCGAGGCCGCCCACACCATCCCCGCTGGGTTCTGCGGTCAAGTTCATCAAGGGCATCATGAGCCGGGTTCGAGTGCCAAACCGCATCATCACCGACTAACGGTTCGCAGCTCACCAAGAATCCTTTTAAAACGCATCGCGCTAACCTTGGGACGCAGATATGCTACGCTTTGGTGGCGCACTTCGCAGCAATGGACAGGCCGAAAGGGCTAACGCAGAGGTCCCGAGAGGCCTCAAGACCGTGACGCTCAAGAAGAAACCGAGGCCCGCGCAGAGGCTGGTATGACGAAGCTCCGTCCCTGTTGTGTTCCATCCGCACAACCGCAACCAAGCCAACCGAGAGACCCCTTCTTCCCGGTCCACGGAGCCGGGCGGTCCTCCTCACGAGGTCACATCAATCCGCTGGGTCCCGCGCTCGGCGAACGCTGCAAGACGCCATGCGGGACGGCCTCGTCGGGGAGGAGCGCCGCCGAGAAGCTGCGCCGCGAGCGGCAAGGTACAAGCAGCACTCCGGGCGATACCACCGCCGCAACATCCGCCTAGAACTCTCGAGAACGCTGGGAACATCCAGCACCCCGAGGTTTTACTCCTAAAATGGCCCAAAGGCTCGAAGAAGGCTAATGCCTATGAAGCTCATTCTTTTGGAAAAGGCCCAGGTTCGTGAAGAAGGCGAAAAGCCCGTGAAGCTTGTTCTTTCGGAGAAGGCCCAGAGCTCGTGAAGAAGGCGAGTGCCGTGAAGCCTGCTCTTTTTGGAGAAGGCCCAGAGCTCAGAAGAAGGCGAATGCCCTGTGAAGCCTATCTTTTTCGAGAAAGGCCCAGAGCTCGTGAAGAAGGCGAACGCCGTCGTGAAGCCGCTGCTCGAAAGGGCCCAGAGCCCGTGAAGAGGGCAAACGCCTGTGAAGCTCGCTTCCGTAAGAAAGGCCCGAACTCGTGAAGAGGGCAACGCCTGCGAAGCTTGCTTCCTGTAAGAAAGGCCCGAGCTCGTGAAGAGGGCCAACGCCTGTGAAGCTCGCCGCCTGTGACACTCTCACGTAATAATGAGTTGGGGCTGTACACGCCCGAGTCTCGTGGAGGCCGCCTCAGCCTCGGGCTCACCGCCACGCCTGGCAGCACTTAGCTCTGCTACTGTGAGAAGACGTCAAGACTAGACTAGGTGCCTGACGCGCTTTTTCATTTGCTTTCGTAGCTTGACTAGTTATTCCCATTTGGAGTTTTTATCAAACTATCGCCTTCTTTAGGTCTGTGGTTCCTCGATCTTTTTCGCCTCCCGCCATTTATTTTCTTGCATGGGGACTCACAGGCGTAGCCTCGGAGCCCCCATGAGTTCCTACCCCTATCGCTCAAGTTTTCACGGCCCTGGTCCACAACCGAGCACCCTCCCGACCATGCCTCACGGGCAAGCATAACGCTAACACGGGCCTCGGATCGTCGCCTCATGCCACGGCTGGAGTTCACTTGCGAATGGGTGTACAATGTAAAGGAACAAAGATCAGGATAACAAAAGCAGTACAATAATTAATGGCGAACTCCAAACGCGCTTTACGGGCCCACATTGTTGCCTTTTTATGCAGGAGAAAAGAAAGGAAAAGGACAAAAGCAGTGATGCACGCCTGCGTCGCCCTCTTGGAAGGCTCGAGCCATCTCCGAGCTCAAGCTGACTCCTCTCGGCTTCACTGCCGCGCGGCAAGCGGACTCCGCTGCCACCCCACAAGCAGGCGCGACGGCGTACACAAGGCCGTCAGCCGAAGAATCACCACCAAGAAGAGCTAGTGAAGCGTGAGGAGTCATGCGATCGCCACCGCCGCTGCTGCTTCTCCATCCGCTACGCTGAGTCTCGTCCGGGCCGCCGCCTTCGTGGCAGCAACCCATGCAGCGACTGCCTTCCCCAAGACCCTCATGTAGATAAAGGGCGCTGCCAGCACTTGAAGTGCCGGGAGCACTGGGCGGCGGAGACCACGCTGCGAGCGAACGCCCGCCACCATGGTCAGAACAGGTTCCTCAGAAAGGTAGACCTCCAGAGAAGCCCACGGCTCGGCTGCAGAGCCATCCGTCTGGAGCCAGAGGCCACCTGTGGCGCCATCTCGGGAGCTCACCCAGAGGAAGCGCTGAGCTGAAGCCGGACGCTGACGCCTCCTCCGCCTCACCATGAACTCCGGCAGCGCTCAGCAAGATGGAGGCGCGGCCTCGGGGACACGCGGCCGGGCACGCCCGACCATGGCTAGCCGCTTGCCGCCACGCTGAGAGCCTCCCACGATCACTGGGACCGCCATGGAGGCCACGGATGCTTGCGTAGGGCGACTCGACCACGCTTAGGCGGGGAGAGGAAGACTGACCGACGACCCTTCCCCTTCTTCAAGGGCCGAGAACTTCCTTGGTGGAGCCTTCAGAAGAAGGGGAGACAAGGAAGGATAGACTAGAAGGGCGCGCTGCTGCTCAGACTTATAGCCGATTTAAGGCCAACCGCCGGCTCCTCCGCGATCACCGTAATCATGACCGACTCGCATGCAGGACTTGTCGAATCCGGTGGTAACCGAGGCATCGGGGAAGCAAGCGAGACGTCCAATCAACCGCCACGCTGCCGCCTAAGGTCAAGCAGGCTGTTAGGGGCTCGCGACGCTCAGACTTGCCCTTTCGCCTCTCGCTGCTCGCTAAGTCCGGGCCAGGCCCGGGCTACTGCCGGTGTTCGGGAACGGGGTCCCCATACTTGCTCGTCTCATGGCTGCAAGGCTCAAGGAGGCCTAGCATGGCCCATCTTCATCAACGAAGCTCAAGACTCATGAGGGGCCAGAGATTACTGGGCGGACGACAAGGAGCTTCCTCAAGCACGGGCGTGCCAGTTGGCTCATGAGGAGGCGGAGAGTTCAAGGTGGTACTCATGAGGTGCCCATGACGCAAGCCATGACGCACCAAGGGCGCCAAGGCCGGGCGCCACGCTCGCCAGCAGTGTCCTCCTTTCCTCTTTGGTGCAAAGGGAGCAAGCGCAGGCAAGAGCATCAAGCAAAGGCATCCGCTTCGCAACAAGATCAAGACCAGCCCAACGGCCGAAGGGAGTCATCGGAGCCCAAGCAAAGGCTATCACCAGAGTTTTGGCAAAGCGAGGACCAACTTTAGTCAGATAAGAGTACCCGCTGTTCCCTTCAAATGGCTAATTGTTGGCGCCTTTCCCGCCAATATTTGGGAAGAGGCCCAGGCCTTCGCTTATAAATAGGAGTAGCCACCCTGTGGCGGAGAGAGATCTGAATCCTCATCAAGAAACCAGAGCTAGAGCGATCGAACCCCACCTAGCAGTTCATCGACTCCGCCAAGAACAGACTCATGAGGCTGTTCTTCCTTGTATTGTTCCTCACCAGCCCAAGAGGCAATCCACCACACCACACACCGGAGTAGGGTATTACACCACAATGGTGGCCTCGAACCAGATAAATCTCGTGGTCTCTTGTGCTGTTCCGTTTAGTAGTTTAGGTCCCAGCGATTCGGCGAGGTGCGAGACGGTGGAGGGTTGGATCTCCGCGCGCACCCCAGTGTTTGAACCTCAACGGTCTGCCGGAACCCGAAATCCGACATGTACCACGCTACCTTTTGTATTAAGTACGAGACAACGGGCCTTCCGAGGAGTACTTGGGGACTACCCTCTTTTATCTATGAATGATGGGTATCATACCCATGGTTATGCCACTACATTCATTTTCTTATCCGGCACCGGGTTTGATGAGTTGGCCCGGGGACTTGCCGCCTTGAGTTATATTCAAAGTTCTACCTGCAGCCAGACAAGTAGTGTGCCGACACCCAAGCCCTCTCTTGTTGAAAGTCGCAGCTTGAAGAAACGACTGTCCGGCTGGCAAGAGCCAAAGGCAGGAAAGGATGCCCACACGAAAAACAGCTAGGGATTAACGAACTTATATAACCTAAGCCGCTTCCCCAACCAACCGGGTTATCGGCAGTTCGGGTACCGCTTCGCTCTTCTTACTCGCTACAATCTAAGAAAGGTCGAAAGTGCTTGTCCTCCCAAACGCCGCCGATTCTTACCCGCCACAGATCAGAGCATCCGTCCGGCCGAAAAGCGGCGATTAAGGAGGGCGCAAAGGAAAACCGCCAAAAGATGAAAAGCAAGTAGGAACGGAAGCCAAACACATGCATAATTATATTTACACAAAAGGCCTTCGAAAGGCCGGCATTCGACATGGTTTGAATACACCCCCAGAGGATGGAACTACGCAAATTTAATAAAAAGTTGTTCAAGGAATAACGAGCAGGAAAGTAAAGACGGTGAGTCAGGCCAAGGGAGCAACGGGGGAGTCGGGCAGGTTGGTGGAGACGGCGGTGTTGGCTGGAGGAGTGGTCGGCTGGCGAGTCTCGGCTTGATCGTCACCTGCGGCAGGCGGTGCGTTCGCACAAGCCTCGTTGCTAGAGGCACGATCAGGCTGAGCCTGGCTGGCTGCTTCACCGTCTGGCACAATGTCTTCGCCATCTTCCTCCTCCTCCTCTTCTCTCGTCCGCCGGAGTCGATCTCTCCACCGATTTTCACCGCCGCCGGGTTCATCCCAACCATTCTCCTATTGAGCAACACCGCCTTTGTTTACCTCAGGAGCAAAGGCGCTGGTGTCGGCGAAGTCGCCGACGCCGAGGCACGCCGGATGATAGGCCGCACCACCTCCAGCTCGTCACCTCCTGCGGCCAAAAGCGCAGCTGGTCCAAATTCAGCCTGATACTAAGCCCGAAGAACTCTAGCGCCGCCGAGGCCGGACCGAAGGCTGGAGCTCTCCAGCCTCGGTTACCGATCTGCTACCTCCACCAACCGGCATCCGGCTGGGTGCGCTAAATCACTCGCCGGGTTAAAGGGCGGTTAGCACTCTATGCTCCGCACAAGAAGACGGGCGGAGCATGCAAGAGGCCGGGCTGGAGGCGGGCTTGATCGCCAAGCTGCCTCAAGCGACTGCTGACGCCCGTGCAATTCAACCTCCTCAGCCTGCCACCGGGCCTCACGTGAGCTTGATGGTTTGGTTGGCGCGACAGAGTAGTCGGGAAGTATTCTTCACAAAGAAGAAAGAAATAGAACAAATCAAACGATAAACCATATTACAAGGACGAGCAAAGGAGCGAAGAAGAAGGCGGACTACCGCAATCAAATTCAACCCGGCCAGTAGCCTTCGCCACCGCCTTTGCCTCGCCCAGCTGGCCACTTTGGTCTCATACTGCTTTGAGGGCGGCCTCGCTGTCCTCCGCACGCCTTCAGTGGCCGCCTTTGTGGTTCTCCTCCGGGTCGGCCAGCTTGGCCAAAGCGATCACGCCTCGAATCTATATGCTGCACTTGTTCTCCATGGCGCGCCAAGGGCGGTTTGGGCCACACTCTAGCTGCTCCTCAAGTCGGTGTTGGATCCTGCCGATATGGAGAAGTAGATATTAAGGAAGAAGTTGTCAGAAGATCCGATCCGATCGCTGCCAGCACGGCCCGAATCTCGAACTACACCCTGCAGTGCACCGCGCGCCTCACATGAGATAAAAACAAAAGCACTCACTGCCTCCGCCGATCGGTGGTCTTCTCGATTCATCTCCGGCCTGGGACTTAAGGTAGCAGCATGGAGGTTGTGATAATCCCATGAATAGGACGAAGGTGCGAATAAGAGCAAATCATTAAATCAAAGTCTTCGAGAAAATTCCAAGTCGCCGCACAAGAGCCGACTTGGAGCTCGGGATTACATCGAGTGCGAGGCCGTGCGCCTCTACTCAAGAAATCAAGAGGGAGGACTCACCCGAATGGCCGACCGCAGTAAGAAACTCTGGGTATACTGCTTCAGCAAGGTGGCTCTGAGATCAAGACGGCCCGACATCCTCAGCTGCCACATTCGCAAGACGCTATCCCACCGCCTGCCAAGCCCACTTCGGCGAAGCCGACGCTACCGCTCTGTGTCATGGGACAACAAGTTAGAGCTCGTAGCCTCGCGGGTCCGGCTCAAGTCGCTTCGCGCGCCGGCGAGTCGGCGACAGACCACAAGATCCGCCGCAGCCGGCTTGTTTCTAGCCGCTGCTCACCGGCGCTTCGGTTGGCCGCTTTGGCCTGCCCCGCTTACCGACGGCGGCGGCACTCGCTTTTCCTCCGACGATTACGCCGCCTTCCTCTCCATCGGGCGGTTGGTCGCGCCGCTTTTTGGCGAGGGCACCGGATATCGGGGCCACGGTGCGGAGGGGATGACGAGTTGGGGAGGCCGACCGAGCAGGCTTCCGCCGCCTTCTTCTACGTCAAGGCGCTCCCGCCTCGAGTTTTGGCCGCTGCCGGCCGCGCGCCACCGACTCCACTCGTTGCCTCTCGAAGCCGCTTCCCGCAGCGGCTGCCTCTCGCTTAGAAGAATGCCGACTCGAGAGAAGAAAGAAAGACGCGGCGAAATTAACACTTACGCCAACCGCTCGCGGCTGCTTCACCACCTTGCGAAGCGGGTCAAGCCGTCGCCGTCTCCGCTTTGGTCGCCAGCCATGAACCCTTGGGCTTTTTCAGCCGCTTCGCCAAGAGAGTCGGCGCTACCGACGCTTTACGCCGCCTGCAGCCGGCCCGCCAAAGGTTCGCCTCACATCATCAGCCACCATCGAAACCGGCAGTGGAACCCAGAGTCACCGCCTCACCGCCCCCCCTCACGACGTTGCGTTGTTTAAGGCAGCCGCCCTGTGTCGGGTCGCCAAGGTCGCCCGCCGCGACAAATGGGAGCGAATCTGCTGCTCACCCTCATGTCCCTCGCCGATGATGAAGACGGGGTTCTGATTAAAAATAGGCCGACCGGTCGAGACCGCTAGAGAGAACTCGGTAAC